>JBCAUG010036398.1:0-10050 GCA_038406175.1 Haplosyllis leylae | reverse complement strand
GAAAGAATTTTTAAAACTCTAAACAGAGAACAGTACTCAAAACTCGAGACAGAGCTGTCGAAACTTTACGGACAACCAGGAATCCATCACATACAAGTGAAAAAGTGTGCAAGCTAAGACATGTGGCTTTGAACATGAGTCCGAGGGTCTTAAAACTTTGCATGTAAAGAATTGTTTTGTGCGTAATTCAGTAGCATTTGAAAATCTCAACACGTTATCTGGGGAGTAAAGTGCATGTATGGACGTTACGCAAGAGAACATGACGCAACAGATATTGACGTTACGTCATAAAACATGACGCAATGTAACAGCAGACGCCGCGTTCCCAAGGGCGTTCAAGATAACAAGACGCGAATAAAAATATACAGTACGCTTTCAACAGGATCGCTCTGACAACGATCTAAAGTGCAGACACCACGGGAAAAATAAACAACTACATTTTCTGGCCTTTCAGTGGAGTTGTTAAAATAGTAAACTTGTCGAAAGAACCGTTAGCGATCGGTACCCTGAGGAAATTTGATGCAATTCCTGGCAATAAGGAATTTTACAGGCTGTAAACGACTCCCATTCACTATTGTTTCTTGTCAGAATCACTTTCCACGTTATAATCCTGGCAATGTTGGCATCTTTGTATTGTTTAAATTTGAAAATAAATTAGATGTATCTATCAGTCAATTCAATTGAAGTTCAATGTATTGTGGCAAATTTAAATTTGAATTAAATATAATTCATCAGATATATTTTCCAATTAAAGTTTCTAAAATTACACAGAAATGTCAACATTATATTAAGGAAACAGAAACCAGTTGTTCAGGTAGGACTTTTAAGGTTCCCACAGATGTGATCGAACAACTTGGTGCAATTCATCAAATATCCTGCAGCTAATACTTAGTATTTGAAGTTTGCATTGTGGAAATTTATGATTCTGAGCTTACAACTTTCAAATTCTTTGGTAACTATAATCTTGAATTTCTTCTACATCAAGTAGAATTGTAATGATTGCAAGAAATTTTCCAAGTGATCATTTCATTTGCAAAAAAATAATTGTAAAAAGAAAAAATTGTAAAACCGCTTGATGTACTCGGTAGTTTCACTAACAGGAAGGAGAGATTCCTTAATATCCCAGATCGGGTTCTACTCTGTATATTTATTTCAAGTAGAAATTAGGCGTAAAATAAACGTACAAGTGTCTCAGGAGAGGAAAGCGGCGGTGGTGTTGAGATCATCACCTGCGCGCCAGAGATCAGCCCTCCCCAGCCCCTCCCGCCACATGTGCGCAGGGATCAAGAACCCATCACTTCGTACGGTTGATTCAGTCGGTGTAAAAACCGAGATAAAAACCGCTTCAACACAGAGAGCAGCCAGAGGTGGATCTACAGATGTATTGAAAGTTTGGGAGAAAGAAGGTCTTTCTTCTTAATATATTGTAAGCCTAATTTGTTAAATATCATCAAGGATGATTTCAATAAGAAGAGTCGATGTTTTATTTTGTGAAGAGGTGGGATGTTGTATTTTATATATTTTGATGTCAAAGATCAAGAGTTTATAAACAGATCAAGTGTAGCACTTGTCGAGGTCATCAGCATCACAGGTGAATTCACCTCTCTGAGAGATTATCTGATAATCCTGCTCTTAGGGCGCTGAAACCTACACCTCACCTCCCGACCCCCTCCCTCCCGCACCCAACCACCCCCGGACGCCCTGAAAATTACACCTCAAAGAGTAGTCCTCAACGCATCAGGAAAAAAGTAAAATTGTAGCTTCCCAATTGAGTTTTTCCGAATTTAATATATAGAATTAGAGTAGAAATTTTCATTTCCAAAAGTACTGAACATAGTATTCTATTTTTGGTAATTTTCTGTTTTAAAATTACTGAAAATAATATTCTACAAATTCAAAAGATTCTGAAAATTCAACAGATTTCAATTCGGAAAACTTTCGGAAATGTACTTTTCCATTTTGAACTGTTTGTCTGAGCTCAGTCGCAATTTACGATTGCTTTTGATTTTAAATTTAGAATCAAACTACTGATTTCTGGCGCAAAATGTCCAGTTTTCTACTTTTACAATGGATCATCCTTTTTCATGCAGGGGATTACCTACTCTGATAAAATTCGATTCAATAGGCCAGAAATCAAGCAAGTCAAATTAAATTATGGTTTTTTCTGGATAAAGAACAAGATTGTTTTGCTTTGAAGTGAAGTTGGGTGAGTTTTCTGTAGGGGTTCACAGTCTGGATGGTTTTGTGAATATTGCAGTGATCCTGTACAACCCAGTGAATCCACTGCCTGAGGTGGTGATCTTGTCGACACTTGCACTTTAAATTAACCCTTAAGATTAGTGATTGCGGAGATTAACCCTGGAGATTAGGGATTAGTGGAGATTAGGGCGGATTAGATGAGGTTCTTCCTGATCAGCTGATCGGCTCTTCCAAACTTCCAAGCACGAGAGTTTCACGACTTCCAACCATAAAGTTTCAAACCAGAGCAAAGATGCAACAGGTCGATTCAATGAAAACATGAGTTAAAGTCAATTGTCTGGCGGGAACCAAACTTCACAAACCTTGAACTTCAGACGGCCACGTGCGATAGCCATCCTCGCAACAATCAATTTGCCAATGAAAGGGTGTTTTAATAGTAAGCAGCAATTTGGAAAGAAACAAAAACTTTTTGCGCAAAACAAATTTATGAGATCTTACTGTACTGTAGTTCAGAATTTTAAAATCAGGGCAAGTTTTGAATGAGTCTCTAACACACCTTTTCAACTAATTTATTGTCAACATATTTAATTTACTCAATTGAAATACTTCCAGAAACAAAATTCACTGAAAAATTTTCTTTGATGTTTTGCCTGGAACTTTTTTCAAAGGGAAACGTTGGAGATTCATGAGCTTATGATACTGGAATCTGGATGTAGCAACGGTTCAATCAAGCTATTTCTGATACAGATTCGATAATTTACTGCATTACTCGAATTAGTCTAATCTTTATTAATAAACTGTCACCTTATTACTCGAATTAGTGTATCTCGGACAAATCTTTATTAATAAACTGTCACCTTATTACTCGAATTAGTCTATCTCGGACAAATCTTTATTAATAAACTGTCACCTTATTACTCGAATTAGTCTATCTTGGACAAATCTTTATTAATAAACTGTCACCTTATTACTCGAATTAGTCTATTACGAACTAATCTTTATTAATAAACTGTCACCTTATTACTGAACTTATTCTATCAGAAACCATCTTTATTATTAATAAACTGCCTGTGCTGTAGCATCTGCCGCCAACATATGTCAGTAATTTACTTCTCGAGATGAAGATGAACGTAAATTGACTGTATGAATCCCTAGGAAAACAAAACAACATGAAGGCGGAGGCTAAAACCTAGTCTAAAACCCTAGTGGGTCCATTACCACAACTACATTTACTCAATTTATTTATCTCTTCTGCCTCTTTTCTGCCATTTATTTTGCTTTTGTTTTTTTTATCTTTGTTTATTTGTTATTGTTATTTTCCATCAGGGTCTCTTATTGTTTATCAATTTGTACAATGAGTGCTCCCTGGTTTTCGTATGATCGGGCTACTTTTTTCGCTCTTTTTGATGGGACTTCCGCACCTGGTGTTGATGATGAAGGAATATATCGCGCTAATGGAGATGTGAAAAACGCATCGTCTGTGTATTCAGAATTTTCTCGAGGAATTCGTTTTTTTCACTGATAAATTTCCCTTAGAAACTTCTGACTTTGAAATCTTCGTGTCACACAATTTTTGTAGTTGATTGATCAGTGGCGGATCCAAGGGAGGAGCTGGGTGAGCCTCGCCCCTCCAGACCAAGATTTCTTCATTATCATACAGTTTTCGTAAAAAAAAAATCGGCCAAATAATAGGTTGGTTCGCCTTTTAGGTTTGGCGCCTCCGGCTAGGAAATCCTGGATCCGCTACTGTTGATGATTCAGTTATCAGTGAGTGCTCGCGCCAGATTGCGAAAAACTCCAAAGGGATTTACTCAGGTTTAAAGTTACTACGCAATTGATTGGTTTCCGAGGTTTAGCGGTGAAAAAAAAAGATAAAAAAAAAAACGCAGAAATTATTCTGAAGGGTATACTGAGGATTTTTGTACTGTACAAATGAACGCTTTTCGTTCGGTGTTGATCGCAAGTCACAGACTCAGGTAATTTTACCCCTCACACTAATGCGACTACAATACGCGTGTTTAACATGCTTCCGTCTGTAGAGCCTTTGTTGTGAGGAGTTACAGGTGTTGTGTACCGGGAGGAGGGTGAGACCGGGGAGTACCGTGCGGAGGGAGGAGGGTGAGATCGGGGAGGAGAGGGACCCCGCCCGGTTCAGCGAGCAGTCTCTCCGCAAGAGAAGCTCTTGGCAGGCGGTGGATACTCGGGTGTGCGGGATCCGTGCTTACCACAATCCAGTTTTCCTTAAATAGAGCAGAACTTTCATTGAATTCACTGAATTCAGCGAATTCAGGGAATCTGAAAAATCACTGAAGCATGAATTAGGATCAATTTAACTGTCTTCTCACACCTTCCAGAAATTCTTCCGAAAGACTGTAGACGCACTTTAATGTACCCACCCTCTCCACCCATCCTCCAGTTTCTCGGCAGACACAATCCTGGCCGTCCATTTACTCGCATTCCTGCTCAATGCTTTGTTTATCTGCTCTTAGTGAACAAATGCTTTTCAATTGTTGGTTCACGGAGGGAAGCTTCTCCAGGTTTTGCACAAGTTTTTGGACAGGTAAGAATGGCTCTCACCGAGGCTTAGCAGATCCACAGGATACAGAATAAGGCACAGAACAGCACACTTAAACCATGACTGAGATCCCATTGAAAGATGAATGAAATTTTACTCTCAAATGTGAAGATTAGATGGTCATCTTGCTGAATAAGGAACCACAGCCTTTTGCACACAAAATTTTGACGTCACATTGGCCTATGATTCCAGAAGCTGAAAATATCAGTGATGGTCCATTTTCTGATCATTCTGCGAAGCCTGGTTCTCAACTCTGTCATCGGATGTTCGTTATTTATTTTGCTGTACAACTTTTGCTGTACCAATTGTAGTCCCGAAAGTAGCCAAGGTCCATGTGCCGAAAGTAACCAAGGTCCATGTGCCAGAAGTAGCCAAGGTCCATGTGCTGAAAGTAACCAAGGTTCATGTCCCGAAAGTAACCAAGGTTCATGTCCCGAAAGTAACCAAGGTCCATGTGCCGAAAGTAACCAAGGTCCATGTGCCGAAAGTAGCCAAGGTTCATGTCCCGAAAGTAACCAAGGTCCATGTCCCAAAAGTAATCAAGGTCCATGTGCCGAAATTAACCAAGGTCCATGTCCCGAAAGTAACCAAGGTCCATGTGCCGAAAGTAACCAAGGTCCATGTCCCGAAAGTAACCAAGGTCCATGTGCCGAAAGTAACCAAGGTCCATGTGCTGAAAGTAACCAAGGTCCATGTCCCGAAAGTAACCAAGGTCCATGTGCTGAAAGTAACCAAGGTCCATGTGCTGAAAGTAACCAAGGTCCATGTCCCGAAAGTAACCAAGGTCCATGTGCCGAAAGTAACCAAGGTCCATGTGCCGAAAGTAACCAAGGTCCATGTGCCAAAAGTAACCAAGGTCCATGTGCCAAAAGTAACCAAGGTCCATGTGCCAAAAGTAACCAAGATCCATGTGCCGAAAGTAACCAAGGTCCATGTGCCAAAAGTAACCAAGGTCCATGTCCCAAAAGTAACCAAGGTCCATGTCCCGAAAGTAGCCAAGGTCCATGTCCCAAAAGTAACCAAGGTCCATGTCCTGAAAGTAACCAAGGTCCATGTGCCAAAAGTAACCAAGGTCCATGTGCCGAAAGTAACCAAGGCCCACCCAAACTTAGGATATCTAGTGCTGATCTTCAGCATTTACCGAAAAAGTACCCAAGTTCCTTAAATTCCAGAGCCATACAGCTAAAAGCTTTGTGAGTAGCCCTGACCAGTGAACTTGAAATCCTGGACTGATTAGGTAAACATTTCATCAAACTTACAGAATGACCTCTGCTAAATTGGAATATTGGACTCCCATAGTTGAGGAGTGAGCAGCAAATTACCTCTAATCATTTCAAAACATTCACAGCTCTTTTATTGTGCTTGCAACCAATTCCCCTTAATAAATCCAATTTTCTCATTTATTTGGCAATTGGGTTTAGTTTTCACCTCCCATGAACTTGTAATAATCTGAGTAACGAGATAAGTTCTGATGTCTTATTAAAAACAGCAATGACGTAATAGGATTGCCTTCATTATTGCCGAATCTATTCAGATCATTTTTGTGATTTGTGATGAATGAAGTCACTTTTTACTGGACAAGAAAATTGACAGCCAAGTTGATACTTGTTTTGAACCAATTCAAGTGAGGCCGGCAACAACAATGGTTCTTGTTTCATAATGTGCCCACCCCCACCCCGAAAATGTTGTGTAATGTGCCAATGTATTACACAACATTTTGATGCATTACAAGATTTTGTGACGTATTACAAAAAAACTGGTACCCGGAACCTGCTAATTGGTACCCAAAACCACAAACAAGAACCATTGCTTTGCACGGTCATAATTCAAGTACCAGAGTTAAAAGTCTGAACGGTTCTTTGTCTGTGTGTAAATGACTGGAAAGAAAATTTGTGTCCACGAACGGATCTAGGGGAGGTGTCACCTATTTTTTGAATCCGCTATTTCAGCCACTCATTCGCAGACGAAAACATGATAGCATAAACTATTTAATCTGCGCTCATCTTGGAGGTTTCAAAATATTGCTGCCATTTTTGAGATTTTTTCCGAAAGGTCAAGATCTCAACTAAAAATGAAAAGCCCTTGTGGTTCTCTTCACAATTATCAAGTTGTGAACTTGTCCTTGCACTTTTGTCTATTGTGTCTACCAAACTGTCCGATGAGGATCCAGAGCCCTTGACCCTGACCCCAATCTCAATTTGGACTTTTTTCTTTAAATCTTGTTTTATTTCACAATTTTCACTATTTTAGCACTATTTTTGCTTCCAAGGGTCCCACCAAAAGTTCTGTGTAACATAGTCTGAACTTGGAGCAGTTAATTAGTTATACATAACTCTTTGATGTCGCTACAAATTTACGTTTGACCATGGTTGGAGCTCCCTTCACGAAATCCACGATCAACAATTGAGAATTTTTTGGTCAATGAGAGCAAGCCTGTCTGACACTAGCTCATCATCCCGGTGTTTTAAAATCTGTCCCGCAGACATCAGAAGAAAGCAGTCCCGCGGCAAACTGTTTACAGTCGATTCTCGTGTTACCCGTAGATGTTTTCTTTGCGTTCGGAGTTCGTTACCTCGCAGCCGGGGCCGGCCGTTCCTTTGCTGCTTAATCATGCTTATTTTCAACTCTACCGACCAGATTTCAAATCAAGCGGTGAAAGCGACAAGTGAAACACTTCTGGTTACATTTTCTCAGGGTGTCAAGTTTTAATTTGATTGAATTTAACTTTTAGTGGTTTTCCTGTTTTTCCGTCTCAACAGCTGCCGTGGAGAATATGAGATTATTTACTTTCGGAGGAAAAAAACTTAACACATGTCATTAGCAATGGCTGTCATGGGGTAATATTTTCGTCTTTGAAACTTCTTTTATTCAGATTTAAAACAATTTAGAAAAGGGTTTCGCATCTTCATAAATTTTTTCTGGAAATGATCGGCGTTAAATTCAGTGTGAGTTTTCTTGTCCTCCGGATTAGCCACGGAGAAGCAATGCACTTTGAAATTTAAACAGAAAGACTTGAAAGGAATTAAATGACCTCATTAATAATATTTTTAAAAGTTCCGATTCAAGTTTATAGATACAATTCTCCGGTCGTTGACCGCCAAAATCTGCCAATCACGTCTACCCTTACTAATTTCACACTGGGTTCATGAAAAGAGTTTGATGTCGGGCTTTTGCTGATTGGCTCAAAAGAAATGATATGGAAAACTTCTTTCGCATTAACTTATTCTCAAGAAATTAAATTGGCCAATAGTAAACAAGTGAAATGACAACTGTTTACATGGTAAATTGTGAGGGATTGTGAGAGATTATAGAATCAGTACTACTTTGTCCTGTCTGTACATTTCATCACGAAAAAGCTGCTCATATTTATGATCACAGAATCAGTTACTGTTTTGGTGGACGTATCTCCTTTTGCGAGGCCACTGATACCCCTGTTTTGGACTTCTGCTCTGGGTTTTAAAGCCAGGGTGGATTTCTCGCTTGCACACTTTCTTGCATGCGTGCTGCTCAGTGACTACTACTTTGTTTTGCCAGTACTTTATTTTTCATCACGACAACTTAGGGATCCTGACTTTAATTTGAGTTGATATTTTGCGAATGTGTCAGAAAGTTTTAAGAAATTGTTAGTTCTTACAATCACAAAGTTAAGACCTTAACATCAACTTGAAATGAACTACCTTAACCCTCCAACACAGTTATATCACACATCGTCCAGCCCTGTGACATCGTCATATTGTGAGACAATATCCTGAGTTCACATCCTGCTCCTGGACATGCGCACTGGACTTCGCAGTCAGTTACACTGCTTGCTGCGTTCAATATAAGAGTTTTGCTCAGAACAGATAACACACACTATCCTACTACACCGCAGGACAAGAAATAGTGTTCATTTTGCTCCCACAAATAAATGCTACAGTGCATCATTGAGCTTTTTCCTGCCTCCTTAGGGTCTGTTTACACATACCGTCTACATTTTTCCTGCCTCCTTAGGGTCTGTTTACACATACCGTCTACATGTCCGTTACCGTCAAAGTTTTAACATTGGATTTTTCCCTAATTGTATTCAATGCCCCCCCCCCCAATACAAATCAAAAGGATTGCTGCATTTGAACCCTCTGTCTCCTGGGTAAGAGACAGAGATGATACCATTATTTACACCCCGACTACGCTGTTATTCATTGATTTTGTGAGCTTGTTATTTTTCAATAACACACAGTTTTGCCTTATAGTCCTTTGTCACATCAGGGTGTAAATAGGTTAACACTGTCAGATCCAGTGTATCTTTAAAATTAACACCCACAAGCCCTGCGGGCTCTTCGGGTGTTATTTTTAAAGATACACTGGGTCTTCCATGTGTTAACCTATTCATCACAAAGACACGGGTAACAGCAAAAATTTAACCCAATTCATGCTTCAGTGATTTATCAGATTCTCTGAATTTGCTGAATTCAATGAAAGTTTTGCTCCATTTAGGGAAAACCCTGTTTTAATGGTGACGGACCGTTTGACACACAGAATGGGTTCTGCTCAATGGTAAACTTTGATGGTGATGGACACGGAGACGGTACGTGTAAACATACCATAACCGTTTAACAGATAGATATCTTGGAAACATACTCATGGAACAGAACTCACAAGTTGCCATTAGGTTGATACACGACTTAACGGATCGACATCCGATGGAATTACTCCAGGAGAACAGGAAGTCCAGCTCTGAACAAGAGGAACTGACATTGCTCATTTTCAAGCTCAATTTAATCTGTAAATTATTTCAGGAAATAATTTTGTTATGCTGCTAGCATTCAAAATATGTCAATGTGCATAAACATTACCCCTTCAAAAAGTATTTGGTCTTGTTCAATAATTGTGAATCACACAAAATGTATGACAATGATCTGGCATGAAATAGTGTAAAATCTAGATTACTCACAGATTCATTTTGTATTTTACTGGAGCAATCCGGCTGCAGGGTGAGTTCCATTACGGGGGTAACAAATGTCACGTTTTATGGCACCGTGATACAGGTCTGGCCATTTACATTTGACAAAGCTTCATTTAGAGTCACCGTCAAGTTAAAACAATCTGTGAACAAAATAGGTAATTCAATTAAAATGGAAATGATTGCACTTTGACTTTCAAGGTTTTACGATACGGACTTCTGTCAGATTATCTGACATATCCAAACGTGCGGGGAAAGTCTGTAGATTACAGTTTACTGTATTGGTCAATGATGCAGGTTTTGAAAAATTAATGGGACTTCATGAATGTAGCAGATA
>JBCAUG010036387.1:0-10051 GCA_038406175.1 Haplosyllis leylae | reverse complement strand
TCTATGGGTTGTAACTCTTCAAAAATGTCATACCCAAACTCTTGTCCAGGGGGCTCTGGATCAGGGGCTATTTCTGGTGTGATCCTAATCAATCTACTCATTGTATCAGCTAGGGTATTTTTAATACCTTGATGTACTCAAATCTGATTCTACATCTAGAAGTGATATCTATTGCCCAATTATTGACCTTTGTATTTAAAGTATTTTTGTGAAGGAAGGTCTTTAAAGGCAAATGGTCACTTCTAACTACCACTTCAGCATCTTGAATATAGTGATCTAGCTTTTTCACTGACATGTATATGGCATAAGCCTCTTTGGTGAGGGTAGCCCAATTAATCTGGCTTCCTCTAAATAGTCCACTAACATAAGTTATAGGATGTAAAATTTTCCTTTCTTTCCCATCAAAATTATGTGTATATTCTTGAGTCAATACACAGGCCCAAGCATACTTACTAGCATCAGTAAATAAAGTATAGGGCTTGTTGGGGTCTGGATACTTAAGTATAGGGTCTTTCAAAAGCATTTCTTTAAGAAATTCAAATGTCTTTTGACATCTATCAGTCCATTCATAGGGTACATCTAACTTAGTTAGATTGGTTAAGGGTCTTGCTATATCAGCAAATTTGGGTACAAACTTCTTGTAGTATCCTACTAATCCCAAAAACTGTCTTACTTCTTTTGGGTTTGTTGGTGGGGGCATTTCTTTTACTGCCTCTAATTTCTCTGGTAAGGGTTCAATACCATCTCCTGATACCAAGTGTCCCAAGTATTGTATATGTCTCTTAAAGAAACTACATTTACTAGCTTCGAATTTTAAGTCAGCTTCTCTCAGTCTTTGGAATACAACTCTTAAATGCTTCTGATGAGTTTCATTATCTGGACTGAAAATAAGTATATCATCCAAAAAACCAAAAGCAAAAGTTATTCCTTTCAATACTTCATGCACCAGCCTTTGAAAATAAGCTGGAGCCTGTGAGAGACCAAATGGACATCTATTGAATTCATATTTTGCTCCATGTGGTCCTCCTGGGACAAAAGCAGTCTAGGGTTTTGCCTCCTTTGACAATCCCAGATGGAAATAACCACTTCTCATATCTATGGCTGAATATACCTTAAAACTCTCCAATTGAGCATAGATTTCATCTATTTTTGGTAAGGGCACAAGAGTAAGAATTCCTTGTGCCTTACAATGAGCTCTATTTACTGGGGGCAATAGGCTATTCAAAACTCTGTAGTCAACACACATTCTCCTTCTAGGTGGTTCTCCTGGTTCATATTTCTTAGGTACTATTACAATAGGGCTTGCCCATGGTGACACACTTCTGGATATTACTCCTGCTTTTTCTAATATTTCTAGTCTTTTGTTACCCATTCAACATGTTTCAATGGTAAACTATAAGGTTTTTGACAAATAGGTGGACTATCTCCTGTTTCTATTTCCATAGTTAATAATGGTGTGTGTCCTATATCTTCTGAACTCTTAGAGAATATGTCTGCATATTCTTGGCACAGATTTCTAAAATTCATTTTATCTTCCTCTGTAACTTGAGCATCTTTCAATTTCACTCTTCTTTGAGATTCCACCTGGGCAGGAGAGGTAATGAATTTCTTTTCCACATCATCTTTTTCATTTACTAAGTCATATTGTTCAAATACTTTTTCATCATTTATAAAGTTAATTTCTTCCTCTGTGAAATCTGTTTCATTTTTCTCTTGTAGTTGATATGAACAAAGTTTCATGACAGCCATCTCTTCTCCCTTTTCTACCTTTTCATCATTCATGGACAGATTTATTAACAGATATGGGACATTTCTCTAGTCTCTTGATCTGTTTTATGGAGCACTTGCAAAGTTGCTATATTTGGATGTTTATAGGCAAATTCTGGGGTTGCTGTAACCTCAACACTCTTCCCTGATCCTGTAATTGCATGTTTGCTTTAGCATTTACTATCATAATAGATCTAGCTGGAACAGTATAATGTCTATAAGCAGAAATCATAGGAGATGAATTCTTAAAACATACTTCAATACTTTATACTAAAAGTTCCTCACCTGTCTGTAAAGCAAAGGTTCCACTTGGTGTCCAGGTTGTACCTATTCTGTTTTGCCTGAGGAAGTCCAATCCCAGTATAGCTGGTCTTATCAGATTTTTACATACTATAAACTCTATTTGATACTGTTTATCTCCTACATTAATAGGACAAGTTGTCTTTCCTAAAGTCTGCAAATCATTTCCAGAAGCTGATCTTATTCTGTAGTTTCTCAAATGAGTCAGAGAAGCTCCAGGTATTTTCTTAAAATAGTCTTCTCTAAGACAACACTTGGTTGTACCTGTATCTACTAGGAGTTTACATTTTTCTTGTGCCAATTCAGCTGTTATCACTGCACTCTTATTATTATCTACAGTAATCTCTATGATTTTATCATGAGGTTTTCTTTTTGTCTCTTCTAAGGATACAAAGTATTTAGAAGGTTCATACCCCTTTTCCAGTCCTTGATCTTTCTCTACTTTTTGTTCATCTTCAAAATCTTCCAGATCTTCATCTAATGTCTGCTGTAAAGCATCCAATTCTTTTAAAGTCATATTCTCCAACTCTTCTGCATTAATTTCATCCTGTACCTCACTAATCTCTGGTAAGTGTGAGTCAACAGTCAGAAAAGGGTTGATTGCCCCTAAGAAAGGATTTGGTTCTACCTTAATAGGGTCTTGTTGCTGGGGTATGTTTGGGAGTGGTGGAGCTGAGGGTTGTACAGGTGCAGGGGCTGCTGCTGCCTGACTAGGTTGTCTTGTCTTTTTGGCTACTGCATTTGCAGCTCCTCTGCCTCTACCTCTGCCTACAGGTGGGCCTTGAGGCTGTGCTGCAGGAGCATTATTTGCTTTTGGAGCCCCTCTACCTCTACCTCTGAAAACCTTTGGTATGGTTTGAGCTCCACCACCTCTTTGATTAAGTAAGCCTTGTAATAGCTTGGCTTTTGTTTTTGCTACTCTCCTGCTTTGATCTAATTTAGCTGCCTTAGCTATTATATCATTCATATATTGCAGAGTAACAGGAGTATAAGCCTGGAAAGTATGCTCTATCCTCCCCACTATCCTGTCTGCAATATCTTCTAGGTCTTTGTCTGCTGTGGGACAGTGTCTTCCATAGTGACCATACTCACCACATTTATAACAGATACTATTGGCTTTAGATTTACTCACTGGCCTGTCATCTGGTATATTATTAACTTCTTCTTCTATTGCATTAACATCAGCCTCCATTATTTCAGAAGGTTTTGTAGCATATACTGCTTCCCTGGCTTGAGTCACCATCTCTCTTACCTGTAGTCTGGACTCTAGAACCAGTGCTTTCTCCATACATTTTTGCAAGGAGTAAGTTTTATATTTCTCAAAATCTGCACTCTGGCTAATTTTAGTAGCTATATTTCCATTCCTCAACCTTGACAGGAAATGGAGTTTAGCTTTTGTGTCTTACTCATCCTCACAAGATCTGTCTGTTGCTTCTCTGTGTAATTTTGTGTACTTGTGTATGTAACTCCTTAGGTTCTCATTAACATTCTGCTTTCTGAAATTATCTAGTATGAGGGCAGCATGTGTCATAGATTTGCTTGCTGAAAAGCACCTTTTCAACTCATTCTTAAATTCTACCCAGGATAAACCTGGCCTCATACTTCTAATAACCTCTGTAAAAGCCCCAGTGGATTTGGCTAAGGCCACCACCCTAGGGTCTCTGCCACTAATCCTGCAGGCTATTTCTATTTGCTCTATCCAGAGATTGAATTTTTCAGGATCAGTACCATCATAGGCTTCTATGGTTACAAACATGTGATCATGGTCTCTCTGCCAAGTACTCTCATTTAACTTTTCTAAGGCTTCTGTGTTTCTTTTCTGAGCTTGAGCTGTTATCTGAATATGATCCCTCACAGAGGTATTTAGATCTCTTTGTACAGTCCATACATTTTTCATGGAGTTTCCTAATTCCTTTAAAGAATCTTCTAACCCAGAGGTATTTAGACTTACATTTCCACAGGCAAAACCTGAATCTGTTAAATTTCTAATTGGACTATCATCTCCTTTTGGTCCTTTTCTCCCTTGTTTTCCTGTGGCTCCTCTATGTCCTCTTGGTCCTCTAACTATTCTTACAGGGGGTCTATTTTCTCTATTATTTTGCCATTCCTGAAATAGGTCTTCAATATTTATTCTATTTCCCCTTATATCATAGAGAAAGTCTGATAACTCAGATTCTTCAGACACTTCACTCTGCTCTTCCTCATCAGTTTCTCCTTCCTCATCATCATGATCTCCCCCCTCATCATCTCCATCATCATCATCTGGATCATCAGGAGGCCCCCCTCCAGCTCCACCACCTGGACCTCCCATAGGGTCAGTGTCTTGTGGGTGTCTAGGTCTCCTGGGAGACTGATCCCTAGGTTTTCTAGGTGGTTCACCAGAACCTCCTCTCCTAGTGGAGGCTCCACCTCTTGAGGATGGAAGAGTATTTGTATCCTTATCCTGAGATTTAGAAGTATTTCCAGAGGTTTTCCCCAATTTCTTAATCTTTACCTCTATCTCCTCTAATTCTTTTGTTTTCTTTTGTATAGCTTCTTTTAATTCTTTTTCTCTTTCCATTTCAGTTTCATCTAGACATGCAGTAATATCATGTCCTTGTTTACCACACCTTTCACAAGTAATTTTCCTTCTTCTGTCATCAGCATCTCTGAGTGCTGGACAGTCTTCTATCATATGGTCTAAGGCCCTACAATGAGTACAAATAGTGGGATAAGGTATTTCTGTTTCCATTTCACCTTCTAGATCCATGGACTCATCTTTATTCCATGGATACTCTTGAGCTTTATGTCCTTTTGTTTTACAACAAGAACAAATTTCATCTTTCTTTTTAGTTTCCTGTTTTTCTTTCTTCCTTTTGTAAGGAAGGCTATTAGTGGGACAAGCTTCTTCATTATGATCTCCTTTCCCACATAATGTACAAGGACAGTTCCCTTCATGCTTCAAAGTCCCACGTTTAGGGCACTTATCAACAGGGACTCTTGAGGGCTTTTTCATTTTTCCAAAGATAGCCTGGGCCTTTCCATCTTGTCCATAGTCCCATCTTAAGTCCTTTTCTTTACCAGGTATTTGTCCATTTACTACTACATCATTCAAGGTATTGAACAATCTTTGCCTTTCAGCCTCTTGTTCACTTGAGGTTGGCTTATGGGGCCTCTTTCTAAGGTCTGTTGTTTTTAAGATAGGAGATGCTCCTTGAGTTGGAACTTTTCTTGCAGCTTTATTTTTCATCATTCTTTCTTCTTCTAAGCTTTCTTTTTCTAATTGTTCCTTTTCTAATCTTTCTTTTTTCTAAGAATTTAACAGTCAAAATTCTCTTCCTCTTTCTGTCTTTCTGCTGCTAAGAACTGTTCTGTCAATTCCTTTTGTCTTTGTTGTTCTCTCAGTCTTTCTTGTTTTAAGAAAGCCTCTGTAAGTCTACCTTCATTCTCATCTCTTTGCTGTTGTTCTTTTAATAGAAAGGCTTCTGTTAAAGCTTCTTCAGCTTTTTGCCTCTGAAGTCTTTTTAATTTTTCTTTTTCTTCAGCTAATTGTTTTAACTTTTCAAGCTGCTTTTCCCTTTCTGCTTTTACTTTAGCTTCCATGGTTTCTTTTCTTTGCTTAGCTATTTGCTCTAGTTCTTTCATTTTTTCCATCTGTTTCTTTGTTTCTAAATGTTTTCTTTTTAACTCAGCAACTTCTTCTTTCTCTCTTCTTTTCTTTTCCTTCTTTTGTCTTTTAGCCTCTTCATCATTACGTTGTTCAACAGTCTCAAAATATTTTCTCTCCCTAGCATCACAAGAGTCCAGAGTTCTCTGATATTTTCTAATTTTCCTGTCTAAACTTTTCATTGAGGCTACCATTAAATTTTCAAGTTCTTCTTTTTCTTTCTGTAAGTCTCTAGCCTTCTTTATAAAATGTTTATACATAACCATGGACCTGGACTTACATTGTTCAGCTCTAAACCCTTTAATCTTAATTTTCATCATGGTGGGCTCATCCAAGAAATCTATAGGGTCAGCAGTGGAAGACAGTGTAGAATCTGTGGTCATTGTCTCTAAAGTAATATCTTTTTGTTCATCTGTCTTCTCTATAAGATCTTCCACCAGTTGTTCTTCTCTTTCCATTTGATTACTATACTCATTGACTAGATTTTGTCTCCTACTTAGCCTATCTCCATATGGCAATTGTGAATCTCTGGACATTTCCCTACTCATGTCAGCTATAGATTCTTCCAGTTTCTTTCTCTGTTGTCTTAAGGCTATCAATCTTTCTTTGGCAGCTTGCTGCTGCTCTTTTAACAGACCTTGCTTTTCTTCTTCAATTTCTTGTCTTTGTGAAGCTAAAGCCTCCTCTGCTATCCTAGCTTCTTCTATTTCCATTTGGATCTGTTGATCATCATCATCAGATCTCTGTTCAAAATTCAATTTTACCTTTGGATTCTTTTGAGCAGGAGTACTTTTAAGAGCAGGTCTTGGCAAACTCTCTGGATCTGGGGGATCCTTAATTTGGTCCCCTTGGGGTTCATTTGCATATGTAGGTGCTTCCTTCCTAGTGGATTCTGCCACTGGAACTGGTTCTTGACTTGTTGGGGTTCTAATGGTTTTATCAATAGGCCCTATTACAGGTGTGCCTCTTTCTACTTTTTCCACACTCACCTCTGCTGTAATAGGCATTTTCTCCCATTTATTCCCTTTTATTGCATAAATTATTCCCAATTCCACATCAACAGCAAAATCTACAGTCCCGACTTCTTTCAACCATTCTTCTACCTTTATTATTATTGCTGGATTTCCCTCAAAAGGAGTCTGTCTTACCCACACCTTAGGCTTCCTACCTGATACTTTCTTATCTTTGCTGGTGGGCAAATATAATTCATTAGGCATTACCTCTTTCAATTCTTGAGTAATGTTCTCATAAATACTTGAAGGTACTTCCTGATTTTCTCTTCCTAAGATCACAAAGGATTGAGACCTTTCCTCCTCTTCCTTTGGAGCTTCCATCATGGAGTAAGTCTTTTCTATAAACTCATCACCTTCTTTCAAGATCTTATCAAAATCAGGACCATCCCCATATGTTAAGGAGGGCACTGGAGTAATTTTATACAATAGATCTGTCTCAGAGGCTGTAGCTAGAGGAGCTCTAACACCCTGAGTATTTCTATCCTTTTCCTGAGCTCTTTCTTGATCTAACTTTTCTTTTAATGCTCTTTCTAATTTGGGAAAGGATATAACCCCACTGGATCCCAATCCATCTTTAATTTCTTCATAAAATTCTTCAGTAGTTTTAGGAGCCTGTACTTCTTCTACAGTTGGTAAAGTATCATCTAGCCCAAGAGCTGGTCTAGGAGGTAACTTCTCTTTCCAACTCCCCTTGAACTATTTCTTCATCAATCTTCTTAGATATTTCTATTGCTTCATCAGTGCTCATGGCATCTGGAGTGGTACTTATAAATACAGGGGATTCAGACCTCTGTCTAGAAGTTACCTTTTCTCTCCAGGTACCACCAGTTGCTGGGGGTAAGGCTGAATATTGTGCATGCCTAGTCTGTCTAACATCTAAGTCTGCAGGATTCAAATCAGCCACACCATATTGAGCACTAATCCTTTCTTTTGTTTTTGACTTTCTTATCACCCTACTCATCAGTCTTATTTATAAATACTATCTTCAAATCAGCACAATATAGAAGCTCTCTACCAGTTACATAAGTGACTATATAAAGAATATATCCCATTAATATTAGATATTGTAATAACCACAATAATGCTAATGTACAAGTATCACATAAACTGCTTTCAGGCATTCTTCCAACCTAAACAAATAGCTAGCCATAACACTATAAGTCCCACTATCAATATGAAATCTATGAATAGTATACACAATATACATCCATATATTTTATCCATGCATTAAGATTGGTTCTCTTCATTCTTCTTTGTAGCAGATTCGGATGTGGTAGCTGCCAATGTTCTGAAAGCTTTTTGCTTATAACGAGCTAATTCATCCAGTTTGAAGCACTCTCTGCTGCGATATATATGAGTAATATATTTATCACCTTGCTTAATCATTACTACCTTTATTCTAGGCTGCTTAGCCTTTATGGCACCAGCTTTCACTCGCATGGTATAATATTATAATATATAGAAAACTTATGTTGAAGCTACATATACTTGAAGCAGCTTTACTGCTTGGTTCGGCATTTCCATTGACTTAACATGGGTTTTGGTTCGGCAATTATGTATGCAGCTTCAGCATGACATCACAGTTTCTGGATTATATACATATTATTTACATGAAATAAATTGGGAGACCTCTATATCAGGGTCTCTCCTCGAAATATGCTTTTTGGTTCTATTCTATGGCGAAACCCTGTTTCAAGCTTTGGTGCATATACACGTGCAAACTTCTTAGTTTACAAGTTTGTATTAGGTATTCTTATTATATCAACCCTCCTGTAAAATAGTGGAGTTGGTTGAGCCAGTTGCAATAGCTGTTGCCTCAGCTGTTGATTTCTGCACATCTTACACAGAATTAAAACAATTATGATAATAGTAAGCATAATTCCCACAACAATAGCTTCTATTATCAGGATTTCCTTTTTCCCCAAAGGCTCAAGTCTCTTATCTATTGATATGGGAGTTAATATAGTTGTAATATTTACCATAATCTAACATGTACTGTAAATAGCAGGAAGCAAGTCTTCCCTCAGAGGTCAATCTCCTTATATCTTGTAATCCACTCAAATATATTCTTTGGACTGCACCAAATGTTATGCACCCATTCTGATAGGAATTTCTAGCTTTAACATTTGTATCCTCATACAAGGTATACAAATTAAAAGCCTCTTGCGACTTTGTTGGTGCTTGGGGTCTTCTAGGTCCTCTAATAGGCTCAGGTATCCAAGGTGTCTGGGGCCTTTGTGGTATTGCCAATTCTGGCAAAAGTGGAGTAACTACTGGACTAGACCCTGTCCAGGGATTTGAGGATGTAGGTAACACTGGTACCAGAATTTGTGATGGACCTAGGGTTGGAGTAGGAGGAGGTATATTTACTGTTAGGGGTTCTATATTTATCTGGGGATTTTCTTCAGGTTCCTGTTCTTCTTTAATACACTCTAAGGCTATGGGGGCATTAGTGGTACAGGTCTCCTGTTCAGTATCTACTGTGTCTGGATGTATTGCTCTACCCTCAGTCATAAAGCTTCAACTCCAGCATACTCTTCTGGGGTAACCAAATCTAAATCCTGTTCTCTCCAATTAACTATGGCTGACAAATATTGGTCTGCTGCTCTTTTGAGGGGATCCAAATATTCTTTCCTAAACCTTTTTTGGGACACTAAATCTGGACAGTCCCACTCATTTAGCATACATAAATATTGTCTTTCATAAATTTTTGAATAGAATTTTCCTATAAAATGTGCTACTCTCTGTCTAGTAATTTTCTTACTCCCTTTGAAACCTCCTTTTAATTCCAACTTTTGCATATGCTTTAGCCCTTTGGGCATTATATCTAGATCTAACAATTCCTGGTGTAAATGGCCTAATTTGATACAACTTTAATTTTCTAACTAGGATACCATGGAGGCATTCAGCCACCCACAAAATAAGTTGATTAGCTTCTGAAACTTTGCCTGCTGCCTTTAAGCTCTTAACCAAAGTGAAAGTAATGTCCACTATCCTTTTTAATACTATTCTTATAGGATCTTCTAAATTTAACTCATTCATTTATTACTTGGTCATCTTTAGACTTATGTAAAGAGGGAACTTACCATTTAGATGTTCTTTTTCTCTTTCCAACCAAAGATGATGTACTCTTAACACTTCCAGATTCTTATTCCCCCAGCACCATCCTGGTCACGGCACCAATTTTGCCTGCACCTTCTGCTACTTATGTGATGGGTATAGTGGATTTCAGTACTTCTCTAAATTAGGTTATGTGGCCAGTCAACTCTGGTCAGGATGGTTATTGCTCTGACAGGAACAGAAGTCAAGAAGATTTCCAATTGAA
>JBCAUG010036376.1:0-10051 GCA_038406175.1 Haplosyllis leylae | reverse complement strand
TACCCCCCCCGCCCCAGGGTCCAGACCTGAGTGCCCCCCCCCCTTGTGAACTGACAAACAGGACTCAAACTCTTACCTTCCCCCATCCTTCAGATGGCGGGCGGTAATTATCCAATTGGATACTTTTCCGTGTTTTCCCTGTATTATTGTTGGCTCGTCAGAGTCAGCGTAGTGGTTGTAATCGGGGGGGGGGGGGGCTTACAGTCTGGGAGTTTTGGCCATAACATTCTGGCCTTGGCAGTTTTATGATAATTAGGCCTACGTTAAGCTCGAGTCACTGGTTGGGAATTGTTTACACAGAATGCCGTCATGACGTCATTTAACAACACCACATCACGAGACAGTATTTGGACTACGTTCATGACGTCATTTATCTAATTTATTCATTTGATTTGATTAACTCTTAGATAATCAACCATTGATTACTTTATCTCAAATCACAGTCTTCACAAATTTTAGTGAAAGAAAATATGTAACATACTCATATTTTCCGTAGGTGTCAGATCTCCAGGATCTGTGTTTCAGTTTAAGTTCTTGCACACATCTTGAAATGTCAGTTCTATCAACTAGAAGTTTGAGTAGCATATCCCACCAAAATTATTACTGGTCGTAAAAAATTGAAATAGGAAAAAGATAGGAAGTAAGAAGTATTTGCTAACTCTGTCAACTTTGGTAATTAAGGAAAAACTCGATTATATAATTGATATTGATATCTGTCAGATGTGCCAATATTGCCAATATTGCGCTATGAACGAAAACCTCGACGAGCTAAATTTCGGATTGATCTGTCAAAAATAGCTGAAGGTTATGTGAAAGTCTCTCATTTAGGTTTTTCTTTTTTAAATAAAGGAATTTTAAACCAATTGGATGAATTAGACGAATTAGACAAAGCCAGGATTAGGATCTATTTACAGTTTCACACAAGCATAGAAGACACTTTAGTGTAATGGTTAGGTTGTCTAACTCCTGTACAAGCAATCTAGGTTGAATCCCTGGTCATGTCTGTTCATTTTTTGAGAATTCTATTTTGTTCATTTATCTAATTAGACGAGAATTATGAAAAACTCGATAAGCACATTTCGTTCTATTCTCTTTAAATAATACTACACAATCATGTCTTGTAAACGAACATCAGGGCAACAGTTGAATTTTCCAGTATACTTAGGGATGGCTCTGATATTCCATGATTTTCCAACAGGTCAGGGCCCTTATGGAGTATTCACACCGACTTTTTTCTCAGCCTAAAACTATTGCGATTACGATTTGCATAAATTGGGTTGTACTGTACCCTATGGATGCATTCATACCAGCTTTTGCAATTGTAATTAGGTTCAATAATGGGCTATGTTCACAATTGCAATAGTTTTAGGTTGAGAAAAAAGTTGGTTTGAATGGACCCTTACCACGTGGCAAACAGAGAAACAGAGAGGTCATGTTACAGGAGTTGGGTTTTTTTAAAAAAATTCCTGTTATAGTCAAACACCCGGAACGAGTTCTTTTAGTTCTTTCTTTCTTGTTCGAGGCCGAGGGATGAGATGAGAAGATATTATTTTCTATGAAAGAACATGGTCTGTGTTGTTGAACTATAACAGAAATTGTTTTTTTAAAAACCCCAACTATTTTAAAGCACTCATACTCTGTTCTATTGGTGGAAGTTCTCCTTTGATGAATTGAACAAAGTGTAAAAGTGCTTTAAATTCGGTAAAAGGTCCTGTAATCTCATATATGTCGTGCCAGCAGAGCGAGGAGGTGCGCCTGCTGGCAGTCAACCTTAATACTAGCCTCTCCTTCCTACTGGAGAGGCGGGCAGCTGCACCGAAAAAACGCCTAAACACACAGACCTCCTAACCGGAAGGTTGGGGCGGCTGCACTGGTACTTATGGTAGCCCGGCACACGGAGTAATTACGCAAGGAAGAACAACAAAAACAGCAACTTCAGTTGAAGCAGCCGCAAACCTGTACGGAGAGCCTTTTGTCTACCAGCCTTGTGTCTCGGGCAGCAGAGCTGTGATGCGTCCGCTGCCAGAGATAGGTGCCAAGTGCCAAGAGTTCACAGTCGCGCCTGCTTTTATATGAGGCCTGACGTCATAATGGAAGGTACAAAGGAATGTTCTGAGCTCGTCGAGGCGGGAGCCTGCTATTGGCCAGGCGCGCCCTGATCACGTGAAGGTTGCGTGACGTAAGGGCGCGAAAGCCTTTCATTGGTCCCAGACACCCCGGCAACCATGACGTCAGTGATGTATCGGAGGCGTCCTGTAAGGATCGCAACATTCCCACGATAGGCATTCTGGATTAGATCTAGAGTGCCTTTGAAGTACCCGTAAGGCCCTCCCCTGCAAAGGAGAGCTTGCTCCCCTCAGGGAAGGCCCGTCATCCTCAAAGAAGGTGCTTGCTATCTGGAAGTGGAGCCTCTAAGAGAGGCCGCCGCTCCCCAATCCAGGCTGGCATGCAAAAGAAGGGGCTGTCCTTTCGGCGGCACCACACCCTCCCACCACACACATGCATGCACATAACAACAGTTCCCGAGTAAAATCGATGAAAATACAAAAACGGGTGCCTTAAGGGCACCAAATCGAATAATAATACTGGTTAGGTAACCTTAAAGCTAAACGAATTTACGGCGGCAGCGTTAGTCCGAGGTCCAAGGTCCCTCCATGTGGCCTCCTGTGGTGAACGTCAGACTCCGGCCCAAGGAAGCTCGCCTGCTGCCTCTTCATGATGCTTGATTTGGCTGTCAGTCTCTGGTTTCTTGAGTAGGATGAAGGGGCACGCCTATTAGAGGCATGTCCCTGTCAGAAATGACTGCAACAGATGGGGCACGTCCAACAGAATATGTGTCCCAAGGATTGATGTAGAAGGCAGAAGCTGTATGCATCCACCCAAGTGTTGAGTAAGTGCGTGAGCACATGGGCGGCAGCGCCTAATCTTGAGGCGCCGCCGCTGCCCCAGAGGGGGAATCGAGATTAAGGCCAGATAGCCCCGTTGACACGGCGGCCGAGGCCTGCTGCTCCTCATCTCCATCGAGCATTCTGTCATCCTCCTCTGTGACAACATTTCCCGGAGCCTCTTGGGAGGCCTGTGTTTCAGGGAACATGTCCAGATCCTCTTCCATGGCCTCGTCACCTTTGTCCATGGGCTCTGTGTCCCCAGGCTCCTCTGGGTCCTGTGAAGGTCCCCCAGAAGAAGCCTTTGGTGGCCCTAACTGGAGCCGGTCACAGCCAAGTTCGTAGGGCTCCCAGGCCTCAGTCACATAGTGGAGCCACCGTTTGATGGTGGTCTCCTGAGCCAGGAGGCTGGCCTGGGTGCTTATGACAGTGTCCTCGGCCTTTGCAAGGGCCAGCAGACTGCTGCTACCACGAGCAGCATTCCTAGCCTCCTCCAGCTTCTTCAGCTTGGCGGTTAGGGCATCCTTCTTATCGCGAGTCCTCTCCAACTTGTCCTCAGCGTACTCGGCCCTTGACTTCCGGTCAGCCAGGTTCTCATGAAGAACGTTGGTCACCACCTCATCATAGGAGATGTCGGTGGCCTGAGGGGCCAAGAGAAGGTGCAGGACCGTCCCTAGAGGGAAGTCCTCCTTCTTGGTGGACACAGGGTCGAAGGGCTCCTCGGGGGCCTTATCGGCCTGGGTGTCTGCCCTTAAGATCCAGCAGAAGAGGCGCAGAGTTCTGGCTCTCTCCACTTCACGGAAATCGCCAGTGCAAATGTCAATGCCCTCTGGTAGGTACTCCTCAAGGTGTCGGAAGGTCTCCGACACTACGAGGGGCACCTGTGGACTCACGATAGAGCCAGCTTGCACACCCATGGTCATATGATATTCCATACAACCAATGTATAGCTGGTTAGCAATCTTGGTCAGCTCCTGCTCCCCCCTCATAGGGAAGCGAGCCAAGACAAGATTATGGAAGAGGGGGCTCCTGATTTTGTTGTCAGGCACCCGTTCCAGCAGCTCGGCGCAAGCGTCCAGGCGGTCCGAGTTTGGAGCGAGAGGAAAGGGAAGAGGGGCCGCCTTAGAAGGGCGTGGTGCAGGCTGCCCATCAGCCCCTTTCTTTGCTGATGGTTGTTTGCTTTCCCGGTCGCCCGGGCCCCCGGATGAGGCTTTGTGCTGTGAAGACAAAGCGTCCCTGCCTCCGCCTACGTTGGGGCTCCGCGCCTCCTTCGGTCGAGCACCTTTCCATTTGGGAGCGCCTCGGCCTACTCCCGCGTGTTTGGAAGGGGAACCCCTGTGTCGGGATCCCCAAGCCTCCATATAATCGAATTCGAGATGGGCAGCTCTAGTGTCCGGGTCGACATTGCCAAAGCAATGGAGGAGCTGTTCGTATCGAATCAGCGCCTTTTCCAGTGCCTTACACGCCTTTGCAGAGGCGACATTGTTCTCTAAGGAGGCAGGGGCAGCGCGGCAATCACCCAAGACATGCCTGGCTGTCCCTAAATCCTTCTTGGCCTGTGCACAGCCATCAACACTGGGGCAGTGCAGCTCCCCTGTGGGAACCGGGAGCCCCTGGAGATGCTCGACTCTATCAAAGCCCTCCTGAAGGGCTGCCCTTTGGT
Source organism: Haplosyllis leylae (assembly GCA_038406175.1). Taxonomy (NCBI): domain Eukaryota; kingdom Metazoa; phylum Annelida; class Polychaeta; order Phyllodocida; family Syllidae; genus Haplosyllis; species Haplosyllis leylae. Next base: position 5,503 of record JBCAUG010036376.1, on the reverse strand, counting down.
GGTGGAAACCATGAGGTTTGATCCACCCATGACATCTGGGCAATCCCTCCAGCTTAAGGCCACACAGAGTCTCGAAGAGCCCGGCCACATAACTCATGAAGCCGAGTGGCTCCATCTCACACTGATAATACCATTCCGCGTAATGGATATCCATATGTTCCACTACGGTGTAGATGTGTGCTACCAGCTCCTTCTCCGGGAGTTGCGGGTGCTCTTGGTGTGCCACCTGTTTCACGTAGGTATGCACCTCATTCTTCCAGCCACGGTACTTGGCCTTCTTAGTCGTAGGGCCTTGTCCTGCTGTGGCCGAAGCCTGGGGAGGAGCTTCCTCCTCGTCTGGAGAGGTTACTCTCTCCCTGGAGCTGGAGGAAGAGGCACGGCGGCCACCCCTACCAGGGGTACCTCCATGGGAAACACCTCTGAGGGAAGGGCAGCCCCGAAGAGAGCCTCTCCCTGGGGCTATGGACCCACGGGCGGCGGCCTCTGAGTAGGGTGCCCTCACTAGGCCGATACCAGTGGTGCCGGTTGGAGCTTTCACCTGCTGTTGATATGGAGTGCCCTCCTTAGGGCGCTCCTGTGTTGTATCCATGGACTGGACATCACGTTCAGCTCCTTCCACCCTTTCACTCCACATGGGTTGTTGTACCGGAAGCTGCTGTTCTGGGGGCGCCTCCACTGGGGGCGTCCCACCGCAGCACTCGGGCCAGGCGTATGGGGCCCAGTTTGTTGCAGAGGAGGCAGCCTTGCTCTTCTCAGGGCCGCCTGTGCCTTCGCCTGCTGGAGTTCCAGGTACACCCGCTGGTACTCCATATAGTCCACATTGGCTTCCTCCACCAGCCACTGCGTCTGACGCCTCATGTCATCAATCTGAGCCCTCCAGACACTTGACGCGCTTCTCCTGTCCGGAGCAATGGGGGCCACTACTGCTGTAGACCCCATAGAAGTTGCAGCTGCAGACGGCCCAGTAGAGGCCGAGGAGGAGGTAGACACTGGCAAAGCTGCAAGTTGGGGAGCCTCGCCTGGGGCCCCCACACACCTACACCTTGGTTGTGCATGCAGACAATGTCTGCAGTAGTTGGTCCCAGTGGCCTGCTTGACCTCTGGGAGGAGGGTGGACACCATAGTAGTTGTTGGGTGGTATCATGGCGGGACTGCAAAGAATTCCGCAGCTACCTCCTTGATCTTGGAGCCCCATTCTGAAGGGCTGTCTAAGTAATGGGAGAGGTCCTCCAGCTTTGGGAGTTGTCTCCTGGGAGCCCCGGGAGAGGGCTCCGGTAGGGCACAGAATGAACAGAGCACTATTAGCTCCTTCTGCACCACCGGGAGTGGGTTCTTCTCTTCAAGGACCTCAAGAAGGTCCCACCACAAAGAGACATACTTCCACGCTTGTGTGGAGTCTTTCAAATTGCCCGGGAATCCCGGCCATAGATCTGAAGATGCTGACATGTGCCAGACGTGTGACAACCTGTGGGGACCAAAATAAAACAGAGTATTAACTTTAAGCCCAGGATGCGTCCATGTGCAGGAAAACCACCAAAGTTCTGTCTCACTACGATCAGCTTTTCAAGAGGCATGCTTACTGTTAACAAGACAAATTACACATCAACAGGCGCTATGCGTATTACCTGATAACCTTACAATGACCGTTTAGCACTAAAACGCTTTTAGACACTTTAACCGGGAAGATTACTTACAGGGCTTCGGAAGCCATGTTGCCTGCTGTGAGCTCCTCGAAAGGTGTGCTCACACGAGCTTTCCTATGACGAGACAGTTTTAGTATGCACGCCTACCAATAGGAGGCCTCCATTTGTACCATGTGGCCTCACGCGGTGTTTTAGAGACTTCTCCTGTGCTGCATCGTGAGCGAAAATGGTGGATGCAGACAATAACCAGCCAAATTCAAAGATTAACACTCCTTCGTCAGTGGAGTATTGGCACGTTGACCCAAAGGTAGGTCACTTTCTACAATATGCGTGAGGCGCCTAGAACTTAATTCTGCATAGATCAAAGGTCCCAGTCAGCTGTACTGGCAATAAATAGTCTTTGCAACTTTTCAAAATGAAGGCACTCTCCCAGGTTGTTGTGGCTTCGTGGTTTTAAAATTCGAGCCAACACAATAATCAGAGGGAGAGTCCCCTAAGTTCCATAATTGCTGAACCTTTTATTATTACTTTCAGATGATACGGGCCGTTGTAATGCAGAGACCTCGCATCATCACAGATTTAGAATGCCTAGAAGGGCAGTTCCTAACGTCATTGGGCTTTTGTGAGCCCGTTGAGGAGCTGGTCTTTACCACTTTGCCTCCAGGCGCTGTGTCAGACCTATTCTCAGCACAGGGGCCTGCGTTTACAGTGGTACCAGGGCATCCCGATGAGGACCCCAACTACTCTCTGCTGGTCTACTATGACCCAGGAGGCCCCAGGGCCTCAGAAGGCACCGAAGGCGGTGCCGAAGAGTATCTCCCCCGCATAGGCATGGGGGCGGTGCTGGCCAATCCCCTTTTAAAGCATGGGGAGCTGGTGGCCACCTATTTGCAGCTGGCCTGATGGTGCATGGATCCCAAGGCTGGGCCTTCAGGGCCTATGGCCTTCCTGGTCAGCCTCCACAAGGAGGGAGAAACTTTCATTTTCCCCGGTTCAGAAGATGGGATCTTCGTGGACCCCTACATAAGACAGATAGAGGCTGAACAGGCCCTGCCAACCGACCCACCCGCCTACTGGCTGGAAGACCTCAGGTTCTTCCAATTTCACAGCATACTCGTCCCCCAGAAGGGAGGAGAGGAGGCGGAGCAAATGGTTTGCTTTCCTCGCCTCAATGGAGGAGAGGCAAGGATGGTATGTGCCAGGGGTGAAGTAATGGCCAAGAGCTCAGAACATCACTTCGAATCCTCCCCCGGCCCCCTGGTAGTCAACGTTACCCCTGTCGACGAATCCCATCACTGGTCCCTGTTAGAGGACACAGCATACCACGAGCTTCTCGCCTCCCAGGAGGTGATAGCTACTCAAAAGGCGAAGAACCTCAAGGAGGCAGCTGAACTCACTGTCACCAAGAGGCGCCGCCTAGAGGAACTAAACAAGGAGAAGGCGTTGAAGACTCTCACCGCCTCGGCGCAGGTGGTGGCAAGGGTCATTGATCGCCTGCACTCTTACAGGATGCAATACTTGTATGAGGAGGGCAACGTCAGGACCCTGGACAGGGCCTTGCTGCATGCCTTCCTGCAAGAGTTCACCAGAGTGAACCTCCTAGTGTGGGAGGACCTCAGCAACGAGATCACCACACTGTTTAATAATTTGGGCGTCAAGTTCGATGCCCTAATTTGTTACATCAAGGGGACCCTCCCGGAGGAGCTGTATCCTCACTCACACTCCGCAATTGTAGGGAAGGTCCAGCAATGCAGGCTGGAGTGGGCCACTGAGCTGCTGGCCCTCGGTGTGCGAACAGAAGGAGCAAAAGAGGAGATGGAAGATTTCCTCAAAGAGCGCCTACAGGAGGTCGGTTCCCAGGCAGAGACCAAGGAGCTGGTCTCTAAACTGGCAGAACGTTGGACCAGACTGGAAAGTGCTGTGTGAGACGTAGTGCTCTCCAAAGAAATGGAGAGCCCTTCAGTTGCTTCCCGGGTGGGTGTGGCCATGGCAGCAGGACCAACCATCCAAGGAAACTATGTAATGGGTTGCCTTGACGCCATGTTAGAAAACCTAAAGCTGTCCTCCACAGAGGAGGGCACCTCTCCCCGCTCCACATCGATGGCCATCGCCAAGAGACAGATTGCCTCCCTAGCCCTGGCCTTTGGTGACTCAGAGCAGGAGTTCCTAACAGAGCGCCTACGCCCCAACTACCAGGAGGCGTTCCAACAACGATGCCTCGAGGCTGTACCCAAGGCTTTTCGGGAGCCTTTACTTCCTGGCCTCATAGACACTATGGATCGCCTGAGGCTGGAGACTCCAGGCTTTCAAGAACCATTCAGAGCCCCACTCTCAGAAGAGGAGCTCCTTGTCGAAGAGTCTGCCTTCAAAATGGCAGACGAGAGCGGAAGAGAACGCATCTTTCAGAATCTGTTGGCCTCCTACCGCAGGGAGCGGGAGGTTAAGGTGAAGGTGGAGGACGAGGTGCAGTCCCTGAACAAAGGGGAGCCAACGGGGGAGCCTTCAGACCAGAACCAGGCTCCACCACATCCACAACCACCACCCAAGCCGCGGGCTGCACCTGAGCCTCATTCCGGGCCCGGGCCTACCCCTGGGCCTCAGAGCAAACCGAAGGGTGCTCCAGGCCTCAACACTAAGCCACCTCCTGGGGCCAAGACACTTCCCAAGGGAGCTGAAAGGGTGGACATCAGTCACCTCGCTGAGTGGCAAAAGAGACACCCCGGCAGCTCAGTACACATTGGAGGGTTTGACCCTGGGCTCCTTACAGGGGCCACAGGGAGTGCAGAGGGGGAACCTACCCCTTCGTCATCCAGGGGAGGCGGCCGTGGCCACCACCCACCGATAGTGAGAGTGTCAAAGCGCTCCCACTCCACAGGGGATGCCAATGAGGCGGATCCCGAGAAGCCGCCTTTGAAGGTGCCCCTCCTAGCCAAAGACTTCGAGGGTCTTCAAGGGAAGATCATCGGGGATGCCACCTTCGACACAGCTGACGAGGGACTCATCACCGTGACAGGTGGCCGTGGAGTGGCCAGGTACTCTGGGCCCCCTAGAGGCGGCAGAGCCCAAATGCGAGGAGGGAATCAGGGCACCTCCGGAGGCGGCGGCGCCCTCAAGTCCCGTCCTCTTGAGGGTGGTGAGGAGCCACCCCTCGTGAGCAAAACCACCAGGCAAGGGACCAGTTTTGCTCCGCTCTCCGATTCCAAGAAAAGGCAATGGAGGAGGTCCAAAGAAGGGGAGGAGGGCCAGTCCGCTCCTTCCCTAGGCCCTGCCCATAAGGAAGGCGGGAATGATAAACCACTGCTCACAGATTTGATGGAGGTGGATGACACTTCCAAGCAGGAGGAGTCAGAAGGGAGCTATCCCCCTAAACTGAAAGATGAGGAAGACGAGCCAGTGGACCTGGAGACACTTGGGCCAATCCCGGTCTTCGATCCCGTCGTCCACGACTACGATACCCAGGAGGAGGTCGACATCTGGAGAGATGGCGTCCTCCGCAAGAGGGCCTGGATGTACTACTGGGACAAGAGGATAGCCAAAGAGATTAGGGGAGGTATACTAGGCGTTCCTGCTGACAGCCTACCCTGCTATGAGAGGGTTGCAAGCTCTCCATACTTCAAGCCTTTTCGGGCCAAGGAAGTTTCCAAGGCCCGCAAGAACGCCTCTCCCGGCAAGGGAGGGGCTGCTGCCAGGGAGCCTCTAGATGTGTCACCCCATCTCGTCCCCACATTGCAGAGGCGAGGGGCCCTTGCCACGGGCACCTTCGACAAAAACCGTCCCACAGGAGGGCTTCCCACCATATATGAGTGGGAGACCCTAATTCAGTCCCACCCTGAGGTGATACAACAATGGAAGGGCCAAAC
>JBCAUG010036365.1:0-10052 GCA_038406175.1 Haplosyllis leylae | reverse complement strand
CTCACTTTTATAGATCTAGTTTGTGTAAATCTAGACTACATCTATGAAGGGTAGATCTACACAAACTAGATCTATCATACACTCACACATGGACTTTTACTGATACAGAAAATACAAAATTGATAGTTTTAGCTTTGATTTCATGTAATTAGTTAACTCAAAGACCAACCCCTTTATATGAAACAGCATTATAATCCCCCACCCCTTTACCCTGACACCCCAAAACCCTTGATTTTCACAAAAATCTGACAACATTTTGATTAAATGGTCATGGAGTAACATTCAGAAAATTGAATTCTCTGTTTCATTCTCTTAGGGGGGCATAGGATCGGTTAAATTAACTGTAATTTACATCAAAGTGAGCAAAGGACTACCCTCCCCCCAGTAACCAGTCTAGATCTAGATTCGAAAGACTCGCCGTCAAGACATTGGCTGCTTCATTATTTTGGCAGAAAAACTTCATAAAAACATAGCCAAGACGAATAACTGATACAAATAACTTTTAAAAATAGTATTCAACAAATAATAAAAAGAAAAAATTAGATCAGATAAAAAATCCACGTATTACATAAATAGGCTATGACTGTTGTAGGCGTCCAGAACATCAAGGGCTTACATAGTCATCCAGGAATTACAAATTTGGCCTTACGGTAGCTCGTAGTCAGTAGGCCATGAAACTTTTGCAGGCACTATTTTTTTACTTTAAAAGCCAAAAGTAAAACAATTGGAATTAAACAGAAACTTCTTAAAACTGCACACTTTTAAAGATGTATGTTTGAACAAAATATTGTGGATTGTGGCTTTTTTGTAGCCGAGAAGCAAAACGGCTGACAAAACCTTTACGCACCCGCTAATATTTGCAGGCGAACCAATATTCGCATTCTTGTGTTGCCTTCAAGTTTGTTTTGATCCAAACATTTGGCACTTTGCAAGGCTTCATCCGTTTTGAATCATTTGAAAAGACATCATTCAAACTTACACACAGCGCAGAGTGTAGTGAAAGTTAAAGGTTGTTGACGGGATCACCAGGGTGGGGTACACATGTGAAATGGGTTTCTGTCAAAGACAATAAACTTAAGTTTGGTGGGAAACAATCAGCGTGCTTCCTAATTAGCCGGCGTGGAGACAACTATTCTTAGAAATTGTACAACGGATTGAGAAGATGTCTTACAACAACAGTTCAGCAGGAAGGACGATTATATCTCCTCTTGTAGCAAAAGACAGAGTCATTACAAAATTTCCACAGGTATACCATGTGTGCCTGTTAAATTCTTGGTCTATTTTACCTAGAACCTAAAATATATCAATCACAGCTAAATGTAGGATAAATAACAGTTAAAGTAAGTAACGAAATAAAATGGTAGGAGTACTCGCCCATTATATTGTGGTGATGATCTCTTGTGTTTCTATCTCGCAGGCGTTTCACGGAGATGCTACACCCTACCAGAAGATGAACTTTCATGCGAAGGTGAAGACAGCTTGTTCGCAGAACAAAACCGGAACAGTTGGGTAGGTACCACAGTGTCCAGTTTCTTGTTCCGTCAATAGTACGATTTAATAATCAGCGATTTATTGTGCTGAAGTGGAAACTATAGCAAATGGCGGTTACTCTCACAGCCAAGGCATCAAAGCACGCTATTCTGAATATTTTCATTAGATATCCAAATAAACAGTTCAAACATTTCAGGTTAAAAATTTGTAAAGCCGTAATTGTGGGAGATGTCGCGGTTGGAAAAACTTGTCTAGTCAACCGGTAAGTTGTTGATACGTCGCTTAATAACATCAAAACATGTTGTCATAAAATATAATGTACTTAGATTGTACTTTTTTATTACTTATTTCAGATTTTGTCACAATGTCTTTGATAGAGAATATAAAGCAACCATTGGAGTTGACTTCGAGGTGGAAAAATTCAGTATTCTTTCCGTTCCATTTAATCTACAAATGTAAGTACATTATTAGACGTTTTTTAAAACAATAGACATGAGAAAAGGTTAGGATGTTGCATCCTAAAAGGAAAAAAGAAATATTTTTGTTGTTGGAGTATAGGAATGTTTACACATAGCGTTTTCAGCTCGTTTTTCAAAAATGCGTTATTGTTTAGCATTGTGTCTATGAATGGGTTGCAGACCCATCCTGTGCATTTTTCTTAGACACAATGCTAACAGAAAAGCGCTGCGTTAAAAGTCCCAAAATAACGGGCTGGAAATCGCTACGCGTAAACACTCCTTACAAGAAAATAATCTAAGGAAACGTACATGTTATTAGTACACTACAGTTTCCCCATATTTTACAGCTGGGACACAGCAGGCCAGGAGAGGTTTAAGTGTATAGCAGCATCATACTACAGGGGTGCCAATGGTATGTTCTGACTTTGATATTAAATTTTTTGGACAAAATAATGTTTAAAGATGTGTACCTGTGCACACATTTCGTTTGAAATATGTTGAAAATCGGGCAAAATTACTATCATCTTTCTACTTCCAGTTGTGATAGTCACGTTTGATTTAAGTGACATAGAAACCCTTCGACATGCTCGTAAATGGAAGGAGGATGCATGTGAGAGTGCCATGGATCCGTTTGTGTTCCTAGTCGGTACGAAAAAGGACATTGTGGTATTTATCATTTAATATGTGTATCATTTGATTAAAATGTAGTCATGAATAAGCAAATTTCTTTGTATGAGGACCAGGTGGCTTAAGACGTGAACAACAGAGTAGACTGATAACCCAGGTAATAACACAAGTATTTCCCCTGGACAATTATAGTAATCAAAGTTGAACATATTTTCATTTGTCTTCATTACAGTCAGAGAGCGCTTACCTCGATATGGAATCTAAAGCCATAGAAGTCGCCACAGAAATGGGTGCTGAGTATTGGTCCGTGTCATCATTAAGTGGCAAGTATCTTATATAAACTCAATTCATTCGTTAAGAATCATTTTTTGTGCTAAATTTGTTGTGAAGCATCAAACATTTTGACTGTTCAACATTTGTGTATCTGTTTCATTCCGACTAAAAGGTGAGAACGTTCGAGACTTTTTCTTCCGCGCAGTGTCATTAACATTCGACAGACAAGTGATGAATGAAGTTGACAGTGTCAATTCCAGCTCCACTAAGCAAATCGGGTCTGAACTAATAAGTAAGTAACTGAACCAGTTTTTTTTGCAAATATTTATTTCTTTCAGCTAAATATGCGCGTATATGCAAAATATGAACTAAGCCATAAAATTGAAAATGTGGTGATGATATTGAAATGTGTTTCCTTTTGCAGAAGTACGAGACAGACCGGGTGATCTGTACGAGAAATCCTCCAGCAAGAAACCCAAATGCTGTACATAAAACGAATACGAAAATACCCGTAAACGTGGAATGCAATCATTACAGCAATCAGACAATACCATCTCTTAAGCTTCCAGATATCGTTGGGACAAATTGAGCTCATGATTTGAGAGAGGTGCTGGGAAAATGACACAAGATCGTTACAGAAGGTGAAAAGTCAAACATCATGACTGGCGAATAATGATTCAATTAACATTCCGCAAATGTGATAAATTGAAACAAAGCGAACAAACAGAAGTGTGCCACGACTGTAATTTAGTATTCCAACTGATGTGCATTGTATACGTGGGTCGAAGAATGGGGCAGGTCCCTGTCATCATTACGTATTCTGTGTAACTTTTTTCAGCAAGGATATTTGTGTCTCTAGTTATTGTTTTGATATTGACCCAATAGTGTCCGTTTTACAATGTATTTGTTGGGGTTTTATAGTACGTTTATTGGTGAAAATTGATCAAGCATTTAGAGACATTTTTGAAGGACAATTGGGCCACACTACATGACATATTGACATTTTGTCAGTGTTTATTAATGATTTTTCTTTTAAAAGAAATAGAAAGTATTATGATGAATGTGTAAATTTTACTTGGATTGCAATTACAGTTATTTTCCGTCCATAGTGACAGATCTGAATAGTAAACAACCTCTATGAGGCAAACTTTTTTTACACATGGAAAGTTTTATTTCGATTTTTATGACCCATTCACACTGATACCAAGACCGATCCTAGTGACTTGAATGATACAGTGCAGAAGTGTGAACCTTGCATGGCATCGGTTTGGCCTCGGTTCTTGGGATTAAGTCATTGGTGCAAAGAAAATAGCCAAATGTTCAAGTATAGAAAGTGCCTTCCAATAACTTGTACAACTCATTTACAGGAAATATTGTATTTAGCCAGCGTCCCTTTATTGCTTGTGCTGTAATTTGTTATCTATTCTACCGTAGTGCTTTATTATAACCGTCCAATGAGTTAGTTGGCATAATTTGTAACAGTGTCTAGTGAATGAAATTCAAACTCCTGAATACAGCTAACTGTTCGTTAAATAGCTAGGCCTATCAGACCAAAAGCATGGGTGGGAGGGTAGATGGATGAATGGGTGGGTTAGGTAGTGAAATCCTATGAGGTGCAGGTTGGGTAGTTGGGATATCTTCGAGTGGACAATGTACCTTGGAGTGTTGGGGACAAAAATGGGAGAGAACATTTGATATTGATGCAAAAAAAATGAAGCGATCTAATTTTTGATGAAATATGGAGGATTTCCCTCCTGTATGAACTTTATTTTTGGCTTTTTTGTTGGTTTTTTTCCGATATTAAAGTGTTGGTTCATTCTGTCTACCATGACAACCGGAGAAGGATCCAAAAAAATTAAAGTAATATGATGACAGTCAAATTTGTAGCTCTAATCGAAAATTTAAAATAGGGAGTGATTTTCTTGTCATAGCATTGTAGTCACAGAAAAGAGATTGCTGGTGATTTTACAAGTCTTACTGAAATTGCAATTGTGCATGATCTACTAGAAGCAAGAATATGTACTTGTAAAAGCATTTTATTCAATGAAAGGATCTACATATGTTTATTCTTTGAGGTTCTTCGAACATTGTATTACAAAATTATACAATAAAAGTTGACAATTTTGAGAACGAGTCCATTGCATTTAAAAGGGTGATTCTAATTACGTGATTCGATGGGCGGAACAGAATCTTTGTTAGAGTCCGTTTACACTGTGCGTCATTGCAGAGTCAACCCTGCGATGGCGCTTGCGACATGGCTGTCGTTGAAATCAATGGAAACAAAAAGATTCACTCCGGAATGGGGTTGCAACCCATTTTGGAGTGACTCTATTCTTTTCAATGAGAGCTGTGTTGCAAATGTCATCCTAGCATTGACTGCGTTGACGCTGATGTTTTGTGTAAACGGGCCTTAATCTTCCGAATTGAAGGAACTGAGGAAAATCTGGACGTAGTAGTTGTGTTCTATAGAGAAAGTATCTGCAGGGATCTTTATCCAGTGTTTGCAGTTGCAGCTAAAACCATGGTTGTGTTACCAGACACGATCAATTTCTGAGCAGCTTCGCCGGTACTGCAGCTGCTGTGCAATCTTCTGCACAGACTTTCTAGAAACGTTGCAAGGCGAATTGTCATGTGATTCAGAAATGTCTGTAATGTTAATGAAAAACCTTCGTTTCAAAGATACTATGAACGGTAAGCAGACTCGTAATGTTGTTGCCTTTCAAAACATTTCTAATTCGATTAACGATTTATAATTATGGTATCTTCCATGTTGTGACATCTGTTTTATTTATTAAGAGCAGTGATTGCTGATTCTGTTTTACTACCAAAATAACCATTTAATGACCATAATCCGAAGTAAAAGTTGCATAAAACTTTGGGTTTAACACTAATAATTTGTAACAATGTCAACAACATTTACTATAATTAGGATCCAATACGTTTGAATTGTGTTTCTATTTCAGGTTACCAAAGCAAGAATTTTAGTAATGGGGTGCATACGTAGTCAGCCTGAATCAAGCGAAGAAAAAGGACTTCTACACAGGCCTTTGCTACCAAGACACAGAACTATCAATGATATCAATTACCCTCAGGTAAAAAAACACTGACTTAAAACACCTTACAAAAAATAAAGGGAACGTACCACACAATGCATGTTATTCCGAAGAAAAACTCAAGTCTCTCAACCAATGTTTGCAGGCTTACCAGCCATGGGCTGCACCACATGAGAACAAATCACCCTACTATAACAGGACCAGTTTCAACAGCATAGTGCTCAGAAATTGTCTTCAAAATAGCATTGAAGTGAATAGGTACTCAACAAATATTTTGCTGCCCATACAGAATTAAGTATCCTATCATTTGCTTAAGTATTTGAAATAGCATTGCATGTATTTTTACCGCTGTCACACGTAGTTTGCAGGAAGGTATTTTTTTCAGTCGTGTCTGTCAACCCCCAGACCGATGGCATCGTGGGACAGGGCCCTTGGCAACCTCCAAGTCACAAGAAAGGGATAGAGACGGGAGCGCGGGCAGTTGGACTTCGACTGAAAGGCCTTCTTATTGCAAGACCTTAGAATGTAACAGAACTTAATTTGTACTTTTCAGACTAAAAGCCTGCAAAATAGTTCTAGTTGGTGATCAAGGAGTAGGTAAAACCAGCCTTCTTCACAGGTGAATCTATTTAAGCTTCATCTTATTCTTTTTCATTCAAATCAGCTACATGGGAAGCATTCTTTCAATAACAGACTTTCTTTAAAATTTCGAACTGATCTGCTTTACACATGAAAATTTCGAAATGAAGAAATTCAACACCAGAATATTTGAGTTGAATTATTTGTGAAATCATGCTTCACAAAATCTATTCGATTTTCTCCTACCTGAGGGTGTTGCAATCGCAGACGTAGGAACCACAAAATGAATCAATCCATTACAATCACATGGCATCTTGTATGGACTCAAGTCCCCTTCTTTAATTTTTCCACAAGGAAAGGCATTCCTGGAAGTAAAATCCATACTCAAGGAGTCTCAATTGTAAGAATCTAATACATTTTTCCAGATATTGTGATGATATTTTCGAGGTAGCAAGGCCTTACAGATCAACAATTTCCATGGGGTATGAAGTCAGAACCTTCGAGATATTGTCCATTCCTTACAACGTACAAATGTAAGAAGGCACCTTTTTAAGAAAGGATTTGTTGTAACCGAACTTGTTAACACTGCTGTCAATGGTTTTGATGCAAAGAAATCTGCTCATTGTAACCAAGTGTGAAGCCTCCAGGTAGCGGATAATTATCCCCAAGACAGAATGCAGTGTCTACACTAGTGCTTGTTTTACCAAGCGTACAATGTGCATGAGATATCTGTGTTTGGAAACAAATCTGCCAGTGCCGAGACTTCTATGCATCATTGGCTTTGCTAGCCATGAAGAACCTTGCAAAGTGGTTACACACCCCAGAAAAAGTGATTGAGGTCTCTCCAGATCACATGTGGTTTTCACCACATGCAGAACTCAAAAGACACATCCAAACATCAATCAGCTATGGCAGGTCCTGAGTCAGATCAGGCCTGCTTGAAGTCCTACCATCATAGACTCCAGGCAAAGTTACACAGGATCTGATATTGCCAACCTGCATTGGATGATGCACCATGTAAGGCCTCCAGGTAGTGAATAATTATCCCCAGGAAAGAGTACAGTGTTCACACTAGTGTTGTTTCACCAAGTGTGCAATGTACATGGCATATCTGGTATATCACTGGTATATCAAAGTATATTAAAGTTGTAAATCAACCAAAAATGCATGGGAATAAAACAGATCATACTTTTTTCAAAGATTTTTGTACCAATCAAACATTACTAGCTTTACAATGCATTTCACCTACATGGGAGTATAGTGAATTGTGAGGGTAAACAAGGACTAGAGAGCTCCACACAAGACCATGTATGGTCATACAAAAAGGATGTGTCTGGAAATGAAGCATTCTATTGAGTCCAATAATAATGCTCTACCACTGCTAAACCTTACATTTTCGCAACCCCCCAAAAGCTAGTAATGACATGCTGGATAACCACTTTTAACAGATTCGGTCAGTACGAACACTTGTGTAACCACTTCACAGGGTTCTCCGTGGTTAGCAAAGCCAACGATGCATAGAAACACAATGCTGGGACAACAAAGAATTAAGTTTACGAATTTTAGCATGTGCCAAATGTCCATTTTTTAAATCAGCTCACACTCACTAGACTCATTTTGTTTCCAAACGGAGAACAATTACAAAAAAATATTTCATGTTCAGATGGGACACAGCTGGCGAGAGAAGATGGCAAGAAATAGCTGTAGACTATTGCAGATATGTTGATGGTAAGTAAGTCCAGGTTACACAGACGCACAATTAATCTCCGAGTTCTCTAGAACTCCAGACCATGAGTAAAATGTGTCCCAGTCCCAAAAAGTTATAAACTGTTAAGAATTTGGCAAGAGATCTGATCAGACTTCCACAGTTTACAGCAGTTAATTTTTCAGGAATTGACATTGCTCTTTCTTCTCACTGTTTACTTTCCAGTTGTGATAATGGTATTTGACTTCCATGATTTCGACACACTGGGAAACATTGAGAACTGGAAAAGGCTTGTTGACGAAAAAATCAACGAAGCATATTTCTTCCTAGTTGGCTCTAAGAAGGATATCGTTGTAAATACTTTCGTTTTACGAAGAAGCCATTTTGCGTTTGAAGTATTTCATTTTAAGTGTGTCTGTGCATCATATCGTCAAGTGCATTTCTTCTTTTTTGTTTGCGGCCTCTTTTTGATTTAAAGTGATAATCTACACATTAATCCTCAGTTAACAAAAATTCAAAGTGAATTCCAGATTGAAAGCTTTTGTGGCTTTTATCCTTTTCTCATTATTCATTAGTAGCTAGCTATTCCTATTGATTGTCTTCTTTTAATGAATAAATATAGATGGTGTCTCTGCAGGGTAAACAAATAGGTTGGACCCAATAGAAATGCTTTGTTCCAGACACACCTTTCTTTGTATGACCATATATGGTCACATAAGGGAGCTTTAATGTTTTTGTTGATGCAAAAATTGTAGAACACTAGTGAGCAAGTCTGTTGTATCGATGGTTGCGTCTTGCGTTTGAGCTTCGGCTGAACCACAACCCCGAGCAAGATAGAGATTTCGTGATTAGTTATTGGATCTCTGGTCGGAAAGTGTAAACATTACTAGAAATGAACGTGAAATCGGCTATCCAATCATATACACGGACACTAATTGCAATGCTATTTTATTCATAGACACCCCGACAAATCCTGGAAGAACAATGCCCATTGGTCAATTGCGACCCCATATTTAAGGTTCATTTCTAGTAATGGTACAATTGGTGGGTATGAAATTATCAATTGTACAATTTCAATTGTAATGTGCATTTGACAAATTCTCTTGGAATTTTTATTGAGTACCTGGATCAAGGAATCCTGCAGTTCTGTCTTCAATACAATCTGAGTTTCCCTGATTTGAATCATTAATGCCACCAACTGAAGTCTGAATATTTTTATTTTACCCAATTCCGATGCAGTTCAAAGATTTCATGCTTTTATTGTTTACTTCAGGTTACTGCAGTTGATAATCTCAATGGATATTTGTACTTCGGACTACCATGCATGTTTCAGCATGCGGCAGTAGTTGAAATACATGTCCGAATTGCATGTCATTCAGTCTTGAATTTGCTCAAAAATGTTTCAATTTGTTTTAATGCATTCGAGTTTTTCACGATATGATTAGATTTGTATGCATGCAGATCACGTAATGAATTCCAGAATTATCAAGTTGTAATGAGAAATCATTTATGTGGTGATAAATCATTGGAAGTTACACTTCTAATAGGCTCATACTATTTATTTAAGTTCTGATTTTTTATTTGCACAGTACTGTGATATCAATTAATGATTTTTCACAAAAAAAAAATTGATTTTTCACAAAAATGTGTACCACATTCACATGGATGCAAATAGCTACTAACAGTAGCGGATCCAGGATTTGGTCAGGGGGGAGCCAAAAATTTTTTCCCGAGATTTTGCGGATGTAGCAGAGCGGAATGGGGTGAGCAAAGCAAGCCAATATTGGCTGGGGTCCAGGGCCCGCCTTAGGGCCCTGGAAGCTCTTGCATTTTTAACTGTCAAATATGCATTCTCCCACTTTTCCT
>JBCAUG010036354.1:0-10052 GCA_038406175.1 Haplosyllis leylae | reverse complement strand
AAGTCATGCTCTATTGATTCTAGAAATGATCCAACTTCAGTTTAAGGATTTTCTATTCAGCAAATGTCTCTGTGGCTGAGTGTTTGCATTTGCTGCTCAAAGCCGTACACTTAAAAGGTATCGAATTGTAAATTGTCATTATATCTGTTGTGTTGTATTTATTGTAGATGTATTCATTTTTCAATTCAACTGTTTTATGTTCTCAAAATCTTTATGCAAAATTCATTAAATGGACATCGATACCTTAATGAACAGAGCATAAAGTTCTCGAGTTTTAACCTGCCTTGATAATGTATAAAGTGCATTGTAACTGTGACTAAACACAATTGAATTCCAATTGCTTATCGCCAAAAATCTATTGCAAAAAGTAACAGATCTATTTATCGGAAATGAGGCAAGTGTGTCACTGGTATTGCTTTTTCTATTTTTCTTAAATCAACACAATCCAGTCAGTCACTGGAGCAATCAGATTTCTTCTCCAAGGGGGTGACAGCAGCTGTTTATGAGGGTTCTCTGTTCATGCACTGGGCCACAATTTGTGTAGAGTTAGAGCTTTTACTATGACCACCCTCCAGGAGGGTGTCCAGAGTACAAGGAAATACACCAGACTTCATGCTTGAATACTTTATTGTACACTTCTCAGCAGGTAGATCTACATGATGGTCTCCCTTCATTGAGGTATGGAGTGAGACATTCATGACTATTCAGCATTACACAGGCAAAGCAAAGTACAAGAAGAACCCTGCAACAATGATTAGACTTACAGACACAAATAATACTGTAGAAATACTATTGTTACTATTGCAGATTAAGTTTAAGAATACACAAGAGGGGATCCACCACTGGCCTACCAGTGAGACTACTGCCAGGATATTTAGAAGGCCCAATTCCCTTTGTTTTGATGCTTTTAGTCTCAGTGATCCCAGAGGGAGTTGGCCCCCCTCTACACTTGAGAAGTTCCATTGTATGGGGTGGTGTCCAGCCTGCCTTTCCTGAGGTCAAATGGGTGACCAGGGTATTTATAAGGGTGGAAGCACTACAGTATTTATACTCCACAAAAAGTAGTTCCTTACAAAGGAGGGGTTGGAGATTGCCCTGGAGCCCTATGCTAGGTAGTGGAATATATTAACCATGATTTAACCCCTGTTTTCAAGCCATTTGGAGCATTTAAACAGGAGTACAGGAGGAGGAGCCAGGAATATATTAGAAGGGAGTATAGTACTCAGGCCAGTTGTTATGTCATCACTCTTATTTCTGATTGGTCCATGTGTGCCCTACACTCATGTCACATACTGATTGGTCCAGAATAACCATCACTGGGTGCAGGAGGGTTGCCAGACATTGCACAACCCTTCATGCACTCAAAATGCCCCAATGCTCTCAAATAACAGAATCCTGCTGTCGCTGCCCCCCATAGACACCTTGTGACAAAAAATTGGATGGAATGGAATAAAATTTGAAATTTCTCAAATTGACACATTTGATAAATCTGCCGGGATTGCCGGAAATCTTTTCCAATTTTAATATTTTTGCACTGATAAATTTCACTAAGAAATGTCTGACTTTTAAAATCTAGTATTAGTTCCCCCGGAACGATATATTCACTAAGATTATCATTAGTATTTATGTTATTTTTAGCTGATTGATGGCTGCCTACCTGTCGGATGTTAGACTGCGAAAAATTGAATTGCAAATCCTCTCATCATAAATATGAGTTCCCAAGATGGCCTTTGAACAAAGGATAGCAAGAATAATGTACAACTGGTATCTTGTAGAATAATATAGTATCTTGCCTTATTTATGTTTTCAACATGAGCGACATGTTAAGTTAATTCGCTGCAGTGTAATCCTACCTAAATCACTTCTCAGTGCACAAAGTACTGTGTGTGCACCGATGACTGACAAACAGATTACTGCCAGTGTTGAATGAATTGTAATTTACTTCAACAATTTCATTTAACCGGACATTCACATGCTGAAGAAATGGATTCGAACTCTGGGATTTTCAGTCATATTTTTAAGTATATTTTTCGATGCAAGTTACCTTCTGAAGTGTCGGACCCAGGATGACTTATACGGAGGAGGGGAGGCGCCCAATCACGTGGTACCATTCTGTCTTTTGGCCAATAATTTCCCCACAAACAGCATGAATTATTTCAAATTGGCCGTTCGCTCCTGATTAGGATGATTATTGTGGCTCGGTTTTTGTTTCTTCTGGAGATAAAAGTATCAGGTACCCAGTGCCATAGTGAGTCTTCAAAAAAAGATTTAAGTAGGACCCAGTGCCAGTCCAAATGACATCATGACCTTTTCACACTTTTTTACAAGATTACATTGACTATCCATAACAGTATAACTATTTATTTGACCAACTTCACTCTGCAAGGCTTCACATTGGAACCCTCCAATTGCATTTTGCTATCAGTGGAAAATAGTTGCAAATCAAACGTTTTAAATCTTAGGTGAACAGTGGAGGTAACTTGTGCCAAATTTGACCGCATTGGTTTGATTCCCTATCTTTTATTTATTGCTGACTTAAAGTCTGTGGTGACGTAAGAACTTCTTTCGTATAGAAGTAAGTGTCTTATTTGTGACATGACATGGATAGCAAGTGAAGTGAGCAGAAATTGTCTTTCTTTGGATGCAATACCACAAAAAACTTTGACTCGGAATATTTAACAATTTAAAAATAATTTCACTTCCTTCAACATTTAAAAACACCCCATAAATTTGAGGCACAGTACTTTATACCAAAATCCTTTCCACGGGGTACCCATGGTCTCTGGTCTCAGGTCCTTTCTGGGGTGCCCCTGGACAGGACCTAGGGTGTGTGGCATGGGTAGTATGACTCTTGCATTCACACAGGACTTTCTTGTTTTATGTGAGATTGGTTACACAAAGTGAAATTGAATCCATGCAAGGTCAGATTTAACTGAACCTTGGAGAACTCAAAAACTTCTATTTTGGGTCAAGGAGGACTTTGGCAACCACCCAAATCAATCTAGATCTAGTTTTCCATCTCTTTTGAGAGACCTAATTTTGAGAGACCTAGTTTGAGTATAGATTTAATTTTTTCAAGTTTCCATCTGGATTTAGGTCTTATTTTTGTGAGTCTAAATTCAGATCTTATTTTCCAAAGTGTAGATCAGGAACTAATTTTCCTGAGTGTAGATTGTGATCTTGATCTATGTTTCTAAGTTTAGAACTAAATCTAATTTTTCCAAGTTTAGATCTAGATCTTATCTTTCCCAGTTAGGCCTAGATCTAGATTTAGATCTAATATTCTGAGTTTAGACCAAGATTTTGTTCCAAATTTTCCAATGTTATATCTAGATTTAGGTTTAATTTTGGTGAGTTTAGATCTAGATCTGGATCATTTTTCCAGTTTAGATCTAAATTTAAATTCAATTTTTCTGAGTTTAGATCTTGATCCAGATGTAACTTGTAAGATCTAGATCTAATTTTTTCCAAGTTTAGATCCAGATTTAGATCTAATATTCTTAGTTTAGACCAAGGTTAGATCTAGATCTTATTTTCTGAGTTTTCTGATGTTTGATTCAATTTAATCTTATGTGGATTCAATCTCACTTGTGTAAACCAACCTCACGCAGAAGGCAATGAACCAACGTGGCATAAAAGAAAATAAATAAACCTCACATAAAAAGCGAGCCACCAAAGTGAAATTCTTATGATATTGTCTCACGTATATTGACAGACATTGGCAATAATTTTGATGGACTTATCAGAAGCCGTGACATATCATGGAAATGGAGACAGTAATTACTCATTGTAGACTCATGTAACTCCTTAGGAAGGCTCCTTTACTCAGTGCAAATACACAAGTGAGACCTTCAATCAAACCACTACAATGACATTGCTCAATAAATATTTTCAGTTCAAGAACCAACATGGAGATTCTGACGGAATACTAAGTCCTCCTGTTCTTGTAATATTTCAGAATCGAACAAATAATTTGTAACAAGCTATTCAATCAATGACGGATGATAATTAGAAAATTTAAGATCAATTATTTTGAAATTGCTGGGGATGAAAATTGCTTAGAGTTGTAAACCGGATCTAATCAAGAAAAACTGGAGAGCCTTTGCCTTGTCTCTTAATGTGGAATCGTGATTAAGCTTTCAACTAAACGGATAATTGAAAATGGATGTGAACTTATGTCATGACAAGTTCCTTCAAATTATCCATTTGCAGAAAATGCCCCTCTTGGAAATGATGTACTACTTCCCACGCATGCTCCTTTTTTTTTGGGCTGTTTCTAACCTCCGATAAAAGGTCGCTAACTATTAAAGACCAAAATGGAGTTGATTATCAAAAATAATGCAATACAGGCTCCGTTCAAAACAAAATTCCCTGTTTTTCCCTGTGTTTTTTTAGAATCGAGTCGGTGAATCATCGGAGAATTACGCATGAGTGATTTCATGCTTGTGACCACAAATGCTCACACAGAGATCCACAGATAGCAGCATTTAAAGGTTCTTACAATCTTACAGTCTTTTATTTTTTTTATTTTACAATTTTATTTAAGGGAGTAAAGGGTCACTGTGTAGTCAATTTTGAAATTTTTAATTCTAAATTGCAGACTTCCCATGAGCAGTTCAGAAATTGGTTTTAAGGCTCATTCACATCGATGCATCTGCATTTTACACTTAAACCACCTTATAGCATCATGTGTGAAAATTTGTTATCAGTAATTTGGGATACATTCCATAGGAATTTTTGTCAAATTTGGACTCAAGATACCTTAAGACATATCCTAGTATCCTTTTCAGTTCATTTTGAAATATGTCAATTCTTGGCAACTCCAGGTCATTCAAGTAATTTTGCAATAAAGCAGCCAACATCTTTCAAAGGAATTATGTGGGTGATAATATATGTAGGTTTTTGGGGGTTCCCAGGGGTTAAGGGGGTTAAGGGGAATTGGGTCAAAATGCTAATTTGTGAAATTAGTATTTAAAGAGAATTTTGAAACTGCACCTTTGTAAAAATGAAATAAAAAACAACATGCAATAGATCTAGTCTGTGTAGATCTGGACCATGTGGATCTAGTCTGCAGATGGGGGTCTATGTATCACAGACACTGGGTAGGATCACAATGCAGAGGGGTTGACAGGCATGTGATGGGTCATACATCAAAGACTGCCCACACAATGGTAACACTTGAGAATGGGTACACAATGTACTGGGAGATTCCTTACCTAGCAAATCTATTATCTTGTGGTGTGACCAGCCTAGACTGGTGTGGCATCACTAGTCATATCATGTGGTGGTGGTTCTCATCCCAGTGCTACTCAATAACCTATGGCTCAATGCTCACAGGCCACATGGCTTCATTTATGGGAGTCACTATGATACAGCATAGTGATGATGCATACTAATAATGGGTAACTTAACAACAGGTTAATTAATGATGGAAAATAAGATTGATACATCTCTTGGTATGGTTATGCTGAGTAGTGTTAACACTCAGTTGACATACCAATATCTTCCATACATGATCATCTCAGCATTCCACATAGATAACTCTAAGACATTCGTTGAGATATCTGTACAGTAGATGTGCTTCATTGTACTACTTCTTGTTGTATTACATGTCAGTGGCTCAATACATAATCATCCCAAAAACAGGTTAATGAGTACCTTAAGTAACAATTATCACAGAGAGTGTCACACCCTGGCTGAGGGCACTCATGTGTGACCAGTACCCATTTCAGTCATCTAGCATGCTTGGGTTTATGGTTGCTCAGTGTTAGACATGATGAACCAGGGTCGCTTGGTGCTAACTGGAATCTTGCTATGACAACCTCTCCATCATATATGCAGAAAGACCTATTGGGGATTTTTGAATTGCTTTTTACCTTTTTCATTATCTTGATACATTGTATTACATTGCATGTGGATGGCACTGATTCATAACCTGGCTGATTGATTTACATGGTTGTGAATTATGTGCCTTGATTTATTTGTATGATTATCGAGGTCTTAGGACTATTGTGCATTATTAGTTACAGTTTATCAGTACATAGTTCACTTGTGCACAGGGTCCATAGTGTGGATCCATTTCACAGTATTCTATTTTAATTTTTCAGGGAATTCTGCAGTACTTTCCCAGTGCGTCCTTTGATGTCCATCAGCTTTCTTTGATGTTTGGTTTCACCTTTTGCCACATTTCTTGTAGGATCACAGGTAAGGTCTTTTTAATTTGTTCATGTGTGTTTGACTGGATCTGCCTCTGGTTTTTGCATTCATGTCACTGTTGTGTTCTAATGTCTTTGGCCTTTGGCTCTGTTATCATTGGCTGTTGTTCTGGGTGAATTTGGATCTGTTGAATCCCTCACTTTCTTGGAGAAGAATTCCTATCAACACAATTGTATCCATCATCAGCTGCTAAAATTAACTGTATCGGTTGGGTAGTGTTCATGAGAAAGTCATTTCAACTGTTGATGTAAGGTTAATTTGTCTGATATGATTAGTGTTTTTCTTCCTTTAGCCAGCATCTCTTTATTGCTCGACTGTATCAAATGGCAATTATATCATTACAACAATGTTGATGCTCATTCACATGCATTGTCCTCATGGGTACAGGGTTTATTGTTTCTGATTGACATTCTTTGGAGTATTTTGATTCGTCCCTTTGTTTCTGTGGTGTGGCTTTTCACCACTGTGTCTGGGTGACTAGTGGTGTATCCCTTTTGGCGTGTCTTGTTATTCTGGCTTCTGCATTCATGGGGTCCGGATGACAATTTGCTGATGGTGCATCAAATTACTGATGCTGTAAAGGTTAATTTAAAGTTACTTGCACATTAGTAATTCAAAGTATCTCCAGTTTCTGATAGTCAGATGTTTGATAGTTTTATCTGGATAGTTTGAATTAGTATTTTTACTTGTTGTATAAACTGGTGAGAGAAATTCACAATTCTGCATTATGTTTACCTCATCTGTGGAGTTCTTGGGATTCGGCTGATAGTTACTTTTGACTTGTGGATGTGGTGCAGGTTTCTGAAGTGTGTGAGTAGTAGGCCTTTAACACTTTTGTAACTTTGCAGCATAGGGTGAGAGTATCCTCAGATTTCCACAGTTTTACTATGATGGTATGGGCTGCATTATGGCAGGTTCTGTGGAATCTCCTTTGGTGGTGTTGTCACCAGGTCTGTCACATTGTGGTTTCATGTTGCTGCTATGGACAAATGCCCATTTTGTACCATGTCGAAGGTTCCATATCCTTGGATGGCAGAAATGTGCATTGGGCTGTGGTATGCTTTTACAGCTTAATGACTTGTGTGTGTGTGACAGTTTAAGGAAATGGGAGAGATTTTGGGTGCTCTGCTATCTGGGCTTGTGTGCAGTGCTGCTAGTATTTACGATGCAATGTTTATGTTTTCCAGTTTCATTTGAAGAAATGACACATGGAAAAAATCAGGTCTGTATCCGTTACTTTCTTCACATCTTTTGTTGAGTGTGTCCTAAGGTCTCCAATGTGGTTTGTTATGACTACTTGGCATTCTGAGTTAAATGTTAGTATCTTCCAATCACCAAAAAATTTTGGGTCCAATCCATGCATGTGAAAGTTTCTGATAACTACTTTATGATTAATTTTGAGTGGGGTGTCCTGTTTGATGTTTTCATTGTCCTTTTTGCTCCTGTTTTTAATAATTTCAGCTGCATGAGCTCTCCATAGTCTGTGGAGTTTGTGAACAGGTGCAGTTGTGTCGCCTTGGAGTGGTGATGTGTTTCCTGGATTTTTAGGCACATTTTTGATTTTGCCATTGGCTTTGGGGTTTCTGGGACTCAACTGGATGTGTTTAAATGCCAGTGACTGTGCAAGGCTCTTCCAGTGTTCATTGATGAAGCTTGTCCCATTGTCTGACAGGAATTTCTCTGTCTGTCCAAAAGGTAGGTACACTTTGTAGATGTATTCATGTACTAAGGTTTTTCCACTAATCTCTTTTACAGGGATTACTAAAACATAATTAGTAAGCATATCAAAAAGGGTGAATGCATACTGGTAGGGTGATTTGCTGTTTATTACTTCTATTGTGTCCAAGGCTAGGAAGTGCATTGGTGCTGAACCGACTTCCAGGTGTAAGTTGACAAATTGACAAATGTCATTCTTCATTCAGCTCCAGAAATATGTTCTGATCTTATTGAAACAATGGTCTCTGCCTTGGTGACCACAAAATTTGTGCATGTTTGCTATGATCCATGGTCATAGTGCTTTAGGGAGTAGTATGACTTTGAATGTTCCACCTATGCCATCAATGGTGTAATGCAGTACATTATTTTCATCTGCTGTAATGCTAGTTTTTCTGGATTTTCTTAATGCAGCGATTGACTGGTAATTTTCTTATAGCTCTCACAGTTTTGTGGGACCAAGGGTGTCCAGAATCCTATCAGCATTCAGGATCAATTGTCTCTTATCCATCACTTTTAAGACGTCATGAACCTTTATTTGTCATTCTGGTGGCATCGGTGTGGCATTTTCCCATTCGTCTGTCTTGGCTCTCATTTGTACCATGTTAATTTCTGCTTTCTTTTCCAGATGTAAGGGTTCAGTGTTTTCCAGCATGATGTTGTGTACATTGTGCTCTCTGGTATACAACCTGGATAGGCTGTCGGCGATGAAGTTCAATGAGCCTTTCTTGTATTCTATTGTAGGGTTAAAATCTAAGATTTCAGCAGTCCATCAGCACAGTTTCTCCAATGTTGCTGGGTTTTGTGTTTTGGCTGTGCCTGTTAGAATTTTGAGCAGTGGTCTGTGATCTGTTCTGATTGTTAGTTTGCATCTGTGAATCAGGTAGATGGGTTTTCTAACTGATACAAAGATTGCATAAAGTTCACATTCAGTCGCACTCCATGTCCATTGCATTTCTGTAAAGTTGCAAGAAATGAACATAACCAGGAGTGGTATGACACCTTTTGGCAGACTGTTGAGGCTGAAGTTGACCTCATATGTCTGGCCTTCTTTTAGTGTTTTGGGGGCATCTACAATGAATTGTTTCCAGCTTTGTGGCTCCAGTCTCGTGCACTCTTATGTACTGATGTAGTTCTTCATATTTGATTCTTGTGCTTGTATACTGAATGGTATCACCTTGTTTCTGATATGCAAATAAAGTTTGTCTTCATCTGTGATGTCTTACAATATCTTGAAGGTTCTGTCAAAATTGAGTCCTGGTATAAGGTCTTGTCTTAAGATCTTGATGATTTGAAAGTAGCATTCTAAAGTTTGTGGACCTACTTTGATGCATAATCTGCAGTGTCCTAAGTTGATGAGTTCATCATCCGATGCTGATGTAATTATGATGGGGGATCCTGCATTAGTGTCTATGATGTTATCCAATTGGTTTTGTCAGATCTTGTCATAAAATCTTTTTGAGATACAGCTTAGCATAGCACCTGAGTTGAACAGGGCCTTGGCATTGGTGCTGCCGATACTGATGTTGTAAGTTGACATCTGTGTATTGTTAATGTCATTTGATGCCTCTGCCTGGTTGGTGGTGGCGTGTTTTGATTGTTTAGTGTTCATTGTCCGGGGGCTTTTATTTTCATTGTTGGGTGAATCAGTGCCAATTTTAATTTGGTCTAGTCACTCCAATTTCTCTATGTGGTTCTGTGGTGGTTCGGTTCCTTGGCCTAGGTCCCACATGCTGCATGATGGCACTGCCATTTGTACTTCTTGTACCTGGTGTACCATGGTTTTGTAGTTGTTGAGGAGTTTGGTTAGTTCCTTGATGATGGTGTTGGCATTTTGCTTGATGTGTAATTCAGATTGAGGTGTGGACCCGTTCCATTGGACGTGTATGCTTGGTTGGCTACTATGGTGTTTTGGTGTCTTGGGGCAGAGTGTCTAGGTCCCAGGAACCTGTTGTTGTTTGGACTGCTGTTTCTGTCTTGTTGGTATCTGTTCCCCTGGGGCTTGTTCCTATATGGTCAGGATTGGTAGTATGGTGGCTGTCTACCGTATCCCTGGTAGATTTCATGAATCTCCATCTGGATTGCCTGTTCTTGTGGGTCATCTGGTGGGATTTCATTCCAAT
>JBCAUG010036343.1:0-10052 GCA_038406175.1 Haplosyllis leylae | reverse complement strand
CCAGATTTCACATGAAACAAGATAGATCTATGTGAGAGATTTCAGGCGTGACACAATGCTGGTAGGCATTCTTGTTATACCTTTCTTGTCTTGTGCTGATCTCTGTGAGTGCAGCATACTGCCCAGACACAGTATCGAGTTGTCGCTGTTGTAAATTCAACTTCTCATCATGTTCAGCCAGTTTAGAGCATAGGAACACCATGTGCTGATGGCAGGCATGCTCGTAGTGCGACTGCATGTTTTGTCTCTTGTCCTGTAAAGAAATTACATTCATGGGATGCGTGTAAAAATATTGGAATTGGGTATCACTGTGAACATTAATCATTCATATTTTTTCGTAAATAACAAATATATAACGTGAAATTTATCAAAATGCCTACCTGAAAGTGACATCCGACATATTCGAAAGCACATTTCACGGTGACAAATGGACAGTTCCCCCGCACGGAGTCTACGTGTTGTTTAACTGCTTCTCTGATGATACCCGTTTCTCCACACATACCACAGTTGACTGGAAACTTATTGCATACCAACAACTGATGTTTCTGATGAAACGAAAACAAAACAAGTTGACTACCAGAGGTGCAAAATATCTGAAGGACAAACACGCACAGACAGAAGCTTTAAAATTCTGGTCTTTAAAATTCATGGATCCAGGACTTCTCGTAAGAGGAGGCGTCTACCCCTGAAGGGAGTTATGGACCCTATATATTTTTTCAATTTTCTGAAAAATAAAAGACAGTTTGGTCTGTATTGGGAGAGGGGTTTGGATCCGCCACCGGGAAGTGAAATGTCTGCCCGAACCACTATTGAAACAATACGCTATGAAACAAGGCTTCAGATAAAACAACATAAACTGTACAAAACGGCTACTATCAATGTCTGTAATGGAAGATTCGGTATGTTAATAGTGAGGATGAACCAAAATTCCGTGCCATAGTTCAATCGTTGACAGTTTGTCGTAACTGACCGGAGATATTTCGACGTACTTACTGTAAGATCAGCTGCAATGATAGAACTGGAACAATACGTGCATGTTTCCAGTCTCTTTGGACACACTGCCAGGTGTTCATCCAAATTACCTCTTTTCAAGTCCTCAGAATTATCACATTTATTCGGGCACTCTACCTCTGCCTCTGGACATTGATTTATGTGGTCCTAAAATATCCAGAAAATAAAATGATTACCGACTGTAATCAATTAACATTTCTAGTCATACAGTTTTGACGCATCTTAAAAACATAGCCCCAGTGTGTGAAGAATGTCAGCCGGTAAATCTCCTTTGGAATACTTAGGAATGTGAAACTGGGATTAGTAAAGAATATGAATCGGAAATCAATCAAATATGAAATGATATGCATATCCCAAAATTTAGAACACAACTAAGAGAGGTATTCTGGTTCAAAAAGTGGTCATTGCACACAAGCACTCACCTTGATATCTCGAAGCTCTCCCTTCCACAGACATCCTTTCGGTTTGTTACCACATAAAACTGTGAGCGACAAAATTTCGCGTTGAGCGGCTGCATCGGCAAATATCTGTACAGACCAAATTACATGACAAAGATTTGTCACTAAAACACAGTTCAATTTTTTAAATATTTGTTTTTTTTTTTAAGATTTGGAACGTTTGACTTTTTATTTCCTCGCATTATATTAACGATAAACTAATAGTTGAATTTGTTTTTAAAATTCGATTTCATCAGTAAGAATAAATGAAAATAAAAGATTATGCTTACATCTTTTGTGGTGTCAAACCATGTATTGTCAACTGGACAACGCGCATACCTTGTATTTCTGTCATATTAAAGAAAGTAGTTTTAATTATCCCCTTTCATTTTTGTTGCATTTAAGATATAACAAACAGAAAAGCGTTCGCGAAGAAGTAAAATAAAAACACTTACCCTGTACTCTGTTTTAAACAACTCTTGCAGAATCTATGACCGCATTTGGTTTGTACTGCATTTTTCATGGCCGCAAGACACACTGGACACTTGTATTTATTATCCAGTTCGGGTTCAAAATTCATATCATAACCACATTCCTGGACCGTGGCTGCTCTTGCTTCGGCGTTAGAGGCTTGCTGTCGGTTGGTGTTCATAGTTTTGTCACTCTGTTCAGATGAATGAAATTTGTAATTCTTATTTCTTCTAATTTATCCTTCTTGATCGTTGGACTGATGTTTATTTATGTTAATTCCTTCATTTCCATCTGAAAATGTTCAATGACGATGTGCATCAAATTATTTTAACATAGAATTCTTGAAAGTAACAACCCTTATTAAATTAAGCGCGTTCACACCTAAACTAAAACAAAGTATTGAAAAACATACAATGGTTTATACAACATTTGATTTCTCTGATTGCACCGACCCAGTGTATCGTCCAAAATCAATGGGGTCATTGCAATCACACATCATCAGAGTATGTCAAATGTCGCAACCCATTATGCGCGCAATGCCACGTCACGTCAGTTACAAAATAAAGTGGATCACCATGAGTAAAAGACAATTGACAAATTCAATTCAGATTAAAAACGAATGACCAGACATAATAAGGCCCGTAGATTGTCACAAAACTCATCTTTGAGAAGAATGTATAATTTTTTTGGAGGCAAAAACAATAGAAAGACAACTGGTCACTGTATGCAATAATATGAGGTAAGTTTATCAATTCCACTGCTTTAATTTTATTGTATTACGATTTCTTAATAGTCGTCTATCTTGGTCTATTTAGGCGGAGTCTTTCATCAAGTCCCCTACAGAAATGGTACTCATGTTTTGTGAATGATGTGATCTCAGATTTATTTCAGGTGTGACTTAACAGATAAATTCATCATTTAACATTATGAGATGATGAGCTTCCAGCATGTTCAGATGGGTTATTTGTGATGTCTAGAACCAATTTGCGTGGACCACCAGTAAATATAGATTTATTTTATGGCTTCCCAATTACCGTTTCAGAGCCTCATTTGGTGTCGGAAGGGAAATGTTTCGATAAGCAAAGCATAAAGGATTTGGATGTAGGTTTATTTCATATGTTTGGGTCTATTTCTGAGAATGATAGCGTCACTACACCTGTCACTACTCCGCCATCATTTACCAGTAAAAATACCTATTGATTCTGTTTGTCAGTCGTCATAATCGAACTGTATTTACTTTTAGCCTAATGCTGCCATTTACAAAGTTGGCGTCTTGATAATACTTATCGTGCAGACATTCACACCCCATTGAACACTTAGTATATGTAGTTATTTATCCTGGAAGAACAGTGATTAATTTCAATGTATTCTGGTGGAACGTTGTAAAAGTTTCAAAAGGAAATTTTGTTACCCTTAAAGATTTTGCCATTCTCATTTAGGTGCAAAATACTTTTAAGGTATTTCCTTACAACATACACTTTGCAAATTTATTAGCAGTCGTTTTAAGAACATAAAATTTTAAGATACATGAGTACAAAGATTCCCATAGATATCAATGGTATTCTGCATTTTTCCCAAATTTGGCACGGTGAAACTTCTTGAGACTTCACATAATGTTGCAGATGTTAAAAACTTGTGACATCAGATAAAACAGTTGAGTTTTATCTTTCTTAACCCAATTAGGGTTAATATGCATAAGGGATTCAAAGTACAAGCCATGCACACAATGGATAAGCCACATGAGCCATCAATTTCCAGTTTTCAAACAAATTTTACACACTGTGATTCCTGTGCCGTGTGTCATAGTTCATTACAGAGCAAAAGAAAATTGGTGGTTAAGGCAGGGAGTCAAATATCAAATTTAAAGATAAGTCTTAGGACCCTGACATGACAAATTAGAGACAATCAAAAACATGATAAATTTGATCAAAAGTAAAATATTAAGAACATTATGTTCAAGTGACATATATGTGTTAAATTTGATGGTTACAAAGAACTATATACCTTATTTCACTTTCAGTTGACTATCAAAATGGTTTCAGTATACTGATCTTCACAATAACTAGTAAACTACCTTATTTCACTTTTAGCTGACTGCATCATCAAAATTTTTGCAGTATACCGACCTTCACAGCAACTGTTAAAGAGGCTAGCAGCTGCTCAAAAAGGCAAGATTATTTAAAAAATTGGCGGTGAAAACATTTCCAAATCTTCCACTACATTGAAAAAGAAATAGTTTGCACGAAAAAACTGAGCCCACGCCGCAGCAGTTACTCAGCAATGGTATCTTAACTACACTGTGCTAATTGGATAATTTACAAGGTTGATGAATGATATGTCAGAGTAGTTGACTCAAGCTATTGTCAGAAGAGGAGATACTTTTGTGTACCTGTCCTACAAAGGAATCCTTAAAAAGAGTAATTGTGTGAGCTCAATAAATGGCATTTTACCCATGTCAGGGTTACAGGTTAAAAACGTTTTTGCAAAGGGTTCCAGAACCAAATTAGTGTTTCTGTGCTAAATAACACAAACGTTCTTAAATCATGGGCTATGTTGTGACTGCATTTGTTGCTGTCTGGGACCAGTGTGCGACCACAAAGACCAGGCAAGTGTATCTTATTGAAAAGTCGTAGGTCTGCATTGTGTAAATTCTAGACGGTTACCCAAGCTGACACCCGATTCTTAACGAACTTATAACCTATAAATTGTGGTATGTAAAAGGAATTTGGTTGACCTTTAAAGAAACAACTTCCAAAACTTTTTTGATCTACTGCCTAGTCTCAAATGGCTCGTAACTCAGGGTTGAATCTAATGGTCCTAATGATGTTAACGAAGTAAAAAGGAGTTTATAGCCTTTTCTGTTCCATGGTAATCGCTATTATCAAATTTATAGTTCTTTTAAGTCATCGTAGACCATCAAATTTTGGCCATTTACTGGTTTTGGTAGACTCACTGAGAAATGTCCCAACAACAAAACAGTTGTGTGCATAATTCAGTGGTTGTTGATTCGTTTAGATCTTAGTTTTCCTCTGTTGTTCAATATCTGCGGTACCTGTAAACGTGCTACATTAGGCAAACTAATTTGTCTGGTGAATTTATCTCGAAAGTAGTTTTGGGATCAAAATACTGGTCAAATCTGTGGAAATGACGACCTATTTTCGAATAGATTTTTTGTAGCAGGCTTCACTTCTGTCATGTATTCGTTATAATTCGTTATTTCATTGTTCAGTATCGACCAAAATTCCTTTATCATGTAGAGTTAGCTAAAGACAACTGCAATTCGTAAAGGATATTTTTATTCACATGGTTCTAAATGCCGTCGAGTGATAGTGAGTACATTGCTTTGTGTGGTTCCCACACTGGACGTTTTTTCTGATTGGGACTGCGTTTGTTTTATCCAGATCTCACAGAATGGATGTGCTACCTATTCATCTGCAACGTTGCAGTGGCATGCAACCAATGCAAGGTGTGAACTCTTACATTGCCTTCAGAGTCAAGAAATTTTGGAAACATAAATGATTTATTACCGGAAATGACAAGGTCTAAGAAGATGTCTCCCAGTACATTTACTACAATTTGAGTTCATTACCTTTATTTAAGTAATAACGTCTCCCAAATCTGACGCCTTTCTTGCTGTGATAAGCATTCATTTAGCAGCAATGGCCAAATAAATATAAGTGCGCACACATGTGTATACCCTTCACTGGGCCTCACGGAATATTATTATCCGCAGGGAAAATGTTTCCGATTGATGAGAGTAGAACCGAAGTCAAATACAGGTCAAGAATGAAACAGATAGAAGATGTATGAGTCGTAAGTAGGGAACATTTTTGATATTATGATAACTACACACACATAAGTTTGATTGCAAACGATTGAACATTTCTATCTTGTTAACATTTTTCAAAAATAAAACATCTGAAAAACAATCACATTGAAAACGCTTGTAGTGGAAAAGAGGCTGACTATCCAAAATTAGAATAAGTATTCATAATAGTTCATAAGAACTATTTTTGAAAGGGACTCACTGTATAATATTGTAACAAATCTAATATTTCGCTTTGAAGGAATTTATTCCCAAGGTAATATGAAATTATTCTCATAGCCAGACAAGATAATGATCATCAATCAAGAACTGTGATATCCATGGCCAGATGAACATGCATCAGATTGGTGTGGTGACATTGTGGACGGTTAGGTGGCCATAATAAGCACCAATAAAACTCTAGTATTAGTCGTTGTTCAGAAGTCTTTAATTTCAGTTGGAATGTATGAATGATGATTACACTGTATTTCAGAGCAACAAAAGATATTGCCAATTTACTAGTGTATTTAAATAACGTCTGCTTCTTAATCCTGACTTGTCGTTTAATGCGTTCTCAATATAGAGACGCTATGGAAGTGAACTTTTATTCGTAGATGTGAAGGTTTTATGTCGGCAGAGCGGCTATGAATCTATCCTGTCATTTATGTATTTCACAGAATTGAATGTGTTTAGATCAGTGGCCAAATTTCCCCCGGAGAACCTGAACATAATTGTGGTTTAATGCCTGAGATTTCAAACTCAATCTCACGCAATTGTGTGTCTTTCCAGGAAAAGTAAACAAAGAGAAAGACAATTTTCAGTCTGTATTGGTTATTCATTAGTATTCATACGTAGCTCACACATAAAACCACACTGCTCAAATATATTGTCCACCAGGACATTGTGGTTCGCGAAGCACAGATCCAAGCAGATAAATAGATGTGCTCTGGGCATTTCACTACTGTGCGGAATAATAATCGTGAAAGGTTTGTTCCTGCCTAGACACCTTTTTGTCATGATATTACGTTATGATATAAGTCAACCTAACCTGAACAATCAATATGAACTTCACGATTCTGAAAAATGATTTGGAATGACTTTGAAGAGATTGAAGCTTTCAAATACAACATTTTAATTCGACACCAGAAAAGCAGCTCACCCAAGTAAAAATCATTACTGTCTCCGGCAAACTTTGACAGCACAAGACGTAAATAGCCAACAAGATACGTGTTCACTGAAATAGGCAAAGTGCTGTCTCTCCTCCCAGATATTGTGCTGTATGGATGAAACCTCCGGGATGCGTTACTTTCAAGGGAGTATATCATACCATGCTAATTTACTCAGACATATATGTACACTGAAGCATCGTTCACACTGAGCAATTACGATTGCAAAAAAGACATCATTAATAAATTAGTTCTATGGAAATCCAATGTCATGAAAGGAAAGTTTCGCTTTTATTTTCACAGACTGTGTGATTCACATTATAATGCAATGTGTTTAATTTGGAATTAATTTTAAATGGAATGTATAGCAGGAAAATCAAAACGATATTGCAATGAAGACGAGAAATTATTGCCCAATGTAAAGAGATTCTGATGGATCATTTTGAACAAATGTTCACTGGTCACACCTGTCCATGTACAAGGACCTACAAATTTCTGAAACTGATTAATAATTTTACTACATTCTTAGGAGTACGAAGTGCTTCTTCTGGCATCTTCCTACTACACCCTACCTAAATAATTGTATAAATGCATGGACTGGCGTTCTGGTCACAACGCCCTCAATGGGAAATTCTCGTTTTAAAAAAAAAAATTCAACAATTGATTCTGCATTGTCGGCTTTCTCCTGAATGTGTGAAATCGCTTCACCTTAAGCAACTGAGATGCCATCCATCACATAATGTTGCCTTTGTCCTGCTCAATAGACGGATGCTCGAAGCAGCTTAGCTTGTAAAGTGATTAGTTGACCGTAATAAGCAGCAATACAAACATTGCCTTACTCCGGGGAGGCTGAAACTAATCAAGCAACAATTCGTTCCCAGGAAAGGCTTTCAAAGGCCTCCACACAAGACGTTTACTGACTATGAGCAAAGCGTTTCCGAAGTTGTTCAGATCTGTCGTGCTTTCTGTTAAAGTGAAAAATTTATGAGATCAAGAGTCATACAATTTAAGAAGACATCATTGCCATGTGTTCTCATGCCTATTTGGTAATGTCAAAAATTTACTTCACAGTTCTATATTATCAGGTGCACAATAAACAATTTCCCCTCTATTCAACTTAAAATAATAACATTTACTGGACCTTTTAAGACCTTGTGCTACATCTCCTGAGATCTGTAAATGTGTCTTACAATTCTATGAGATTATAAAGACTATTAGTGATAATACACTGGGAACAATGTCAATTAATATCTGTTCATTTCCAGAACGTGGGCAAATTGGAATAGTTTTGAAGCAATGCAGAAAATTTCTTTTCTCATATAAATTAGTGACGGTGGACTTAAGTACAGCTAAGTACAGTCTTGGTCAGTGCAGTTTCTTGGCCTTGACCCCCGAAAGATTTTCCACGATTTCTTCACAGAATGTCGATACACAGCAGTTCGGCAGTCGACACATTATAAACCATCAATCAAAAATTGTGAATCCTGTGTGTTTAATAAAGATATATCACACAGGAAGCGTGACATATTGGATTATTAGATGGACATTATGAGTAATAAGAAAGATATTGCTTCTGGGAGGGAATGCAGCGCGCCTTACTGTGGTTGTTACAACCATAAAAGTCATAACTGTGACTGTTCTTCTACAGGAAACTGAATGTTAATCGTAAAGTAATTAGGTCTTATTGCCATCTAATAAAGAAATTGATTTCGCACATGATGAAGTGGACTTGCGTGGGAGTTGCTGGACAGGGAAATCTTTCTTTGCACATCAATTATTTGAGTGTAGATTCCTTTGAATATGGCAACATTCATGTTTTCCACAAATATGAGGATATTAACAATTTTGTACAAAAATGACATTCAACAAAAAATCCTACCAGAAAAACCATTATCTCTAGTGAGACTTGAACTTGAACTAACTCGTTCATTAGTCCAATCCTCTATCTACTGAACTATTCTGTCATTGCTTATCATTAATAGCCATGCCTTTTCAATTCTAGTTCAGTCCAAAAAGTCAAATTGGTGCATTAATTGGAGTTAGTTTGGAGAACCCCAACTACCAAATGACAAAATTGCTCAGTAGGTAGAGGACTAACAAACCAATGATTCCAAGTTCATTTCCCACAAGGGGTATTTTATGTGCTGTCGATTTTGTCATATTTTTAAAAAAAACTTGATCCAATCTGAATAAGATGTAGTCGCCTTTTGATGCTCACGTCTGTGAACTGAAAAGAGAATATGAAACTCCAGACGAAAGTACCAAAGGTTGTCTTTCCTGAAGTTCCATAATGATGTTTTGGCGAATGTCATAAAATATTAATGATATTCTCTTTCCTAGAGTAAATCGATCACAAAGGATAAAGATCATTTTTATCATTTGGCATCTGGATTACAAAAATCAAACGTTTCTACTGAGCCATCCATAAGTCAATTAGCATATCACCCAATTATTAGACCGTAAATGACAGTAATATACATATTATATCTGCAGCGGAAGTTGAGGCAAGCAAACCATATCTATTCAGAAGAAGGTGCAGATTTACTCCGGATGAAACGTATAAGGATATTTTACCAAATATCGAGAATTCATATTCATATTCACATAACATTTCAATGATGTTTTTGTCCAAAACCCAAGGATGTCATCGTGCTAATTGTATCACCTATTGCAATTAAAGTGGAAATATTTTAACCCTTTTCCGCCACCGTTTGATTCCACTACCCTACTTCCACGCCAATAACAGATATATCTGTTCTCATCTACTTAGTCCTATAGGGCCAGTAGCTGATATATCTGTGTCACCATATATGGACATGTATGTCCCAAAAGTGCAATGTATATTGGCATCTCAGTAACAGAGCTGAAAATAACACTCATCCGGTCGTCAATGATGACTAGATTTCCTTCCGGGCAACCTGATTTTAAGATCTGGTCATCTGGATGGACGACTAGAAATTTCAGGAAGATTATCCAAAAAATTTTAAGCAAAAAAATTGAAAGTTTGCAAGAGCAGCAGTAAACCCTGCACAGTGGGTATACACAGTGTGCCCTGCTAAGTGGTTATGTGTGTGTGTGTGTGTGTAGGAAATGCAGCTGCCAGTAGAGCAGTCAAACAAAGGAAGCTCATGTGTGTGGATAGCTGCCATATTGAAAAAGTGA
>JBCAUG010036342.1:0-24211 GCA_038406175.1 Haplosyllis leylae | reverse complement strand
ATTCACCCAGATAAGTGTGTAAAAATGTCAATCAATAACAAAGAGTGTGAATACAGAACATACAACATGTGTTATATCGCACTGGTGAATGTAAAGCAGGATAAAGACATTGGAGCAATGGTAGATACACAGCTAAAATTTGAGGATTATATGTATGAGAAAATAAAGAAGGCCAACAATATGATGGATCATTTATTCACCTGGATGAAGATGTATTCTTGAACCTCTACAAAGTACTAGTAAGACCTCACCTGGAATATGCAAATATTTCCTGACATCCAACTAAAGATATAACAACTATTAAAAATGTCTGGAGATGAGCTACTGAAAATTTACCACCACTCAAGAACTTGTCTCATGAAGAAAGACTCTAAAAGTTTAAACTTCCTACATTACAATACAAAAGACTACTGGACATGATTAAAACATACAAGCTAATGACTGGGAAATATGATTATGCAATAGTTGACTTCATGCCAAAACAACATAATATTTAGCAGTTCAAGTCTCCCAACTTGAGACCATTACCTGAAGCTGTACAGACAAAGAGCAGAGAAGAACCTATGTAACAATTTCCTTAGTCTTTGAGTCACAAGCTACTGGATCAATTTTTCAGACAATGTTACTCAACCACCAAACACCATGATATTTGAAAGCAGACTGGGCCAATACTGGAAGGAGTATGAGGGAAAATACAACTTTAGAAGCACCTACAGCCCCACTGCTAACCAAGGACTAGAACATGCAGAAACCAATGTAGAGGGAGCTGCAGAAGAGCCGGAAATATAGGCTAACACCTACTTCCAGAATGCTATCCTGTATGATCCTGTACGAAGAAATTTCTAGCGAAAAACATCGAATATTCATAATAAATGTCACTGGGGTGAAGTGAAGGCAAGTTTATTACTACTCGACCCTGGTAGCAGTATCGATAATGAATGGGGTTAGCTAAGTCTAGGGGTGGAATCCTGTGTGTAGCGTGTATGTTATGCACCATGCCCTGCACAATTTTAACATTTGATATATTTTTGCTGGCTTAGAGACTCAATTTATTGACTTCTTGAAGGTCCATAGGCCTAATTCTGGATTCATATTCTCGATCTTCACCCCCAGTGAAAAGACTTGATATTATCTGCATATTTTGTGATTAAAGTATTCTGATTGGCCACGAGGTTTGGACCTGAGGGTGATACGTTTGGTAATGTCATGTAAACGAAGTTCTGGCAATATAAGTGCCTTCACGACACAACCTGATAAAGTAACCTTGTGTTCAATTTACAAATCCAATTATAATCATTAAATTATGACATCTTGTTTGAAATTACTTACGAAAATTAGGTAGTCAGGAATACTGATTTGACATTAGTCAAAATATTCTGATAATGTAATTGGTGTTGTCATTTTCAAACTACATGTAAATTGAAAACCTAAAATATGGCCGCATGACTCAGATGATATACTTTTTATTGCAAGAAATAGTTTAATAATTGCACCAATGGAGGCTGCACAAGTAAAATACTGAAATTCCTATAAACTTATGTGACAAAGCCAGTGTCAGATTTTATTGATTTCTACATTTTTGCCCCAAATTACTAATGGTGCTAGAGTGCTGGAGTACGTAATTGGTCATTTTAAATATCAGTCAATACCAGGCTCTGAATCGCAAAAATGATTCCAGTCACAAAAGTATGAGAAGATTCTGGTTCCATTACCAACTCCTTTCAAAGTTAGATCAGACTCTCAAACGCAAGTATGTGGTTAGATACTTAGGATTTCAGCCATTTCCCAAATCATCGAAAGATAGACCAAGGCAGTACACGCAAAGAATTAGTTTAGTTACATCACTGGCTCTTCCTTCCTCCTATTGTCCAATTTTAGTGCATGGGGTAAACTGGTAAACTATCCCAATATTTTGTATATTTGTCGAGTAATTATACTCATGTTTCTTACTTCTTGTTGAGGAGTATTATCATCATCAATATTTGTACGTGGGGCCACTGATACCCCTGTTTTGGACTTCTGGTGATTTCTGCCCTGGGTTTCAAAGCCAGGGTGGATCCCTCACCTGCATGCTTCCTCGCCTACACACAGTGGATTCCCCAGATTCACCTCTGGTGTGATACCTGCTGACTGTATAGAGGTCAGCATGGCAGCCGAGCCTTTTTGATCCACATACCTGCAGACATGTCCGCAAGTATTGGTGGAGGTTCGGGGCTCGAACCCACGACCGTCCGTGCCGCAAGCACAGCACTGTAAACCGTTCGGCCACTCCGGTTGTTGACAAACTTGCAACCGGTTTGACACTACTTTAGATCGTTCTTATTTGGGATTAATTTTACAAACCCAAGTATCTGTACTATAAGGTGATGCTAGTCTGTTTCTTTGTTACAAAAGAACATCACAGACCATTAAATAAATGTATTGACTTGAAAATAGGGTGAGATGCTGTATTTGCCATTGCAAGATAACAGAAATTGAAAAGGAAAATCTAAATATGTTCTCTTATTTTGTTTCTTACATAATGATGTAGGATGTTGGGAGTTGTTCTGGTGGTCGGACTGTCTCTTGTGGCGACCAGCAACGCCGTTACGAATGCACAAATCCAAGGTCTCAGAGGATTAATTAGTGAACGACTAATTAACGGTGGAAGGTCAAGTTTAAGTTCTTGAAATGTTTCCTGTCATCAAAAGAAACTGTTTCATCTATTTCCTACATTTTTAAAATCATTTGAAACGCTCTGTCTTCCGCAATTGATGTGAAAGGTTGAGCTAATGGTGTCCATATCTTCAAAACAAAATCATAAGCTTTCAAAACTTGGTTTGCGTTTAAAAAATTGATAATAAGCATAGATTAACCATTTATCTTTTCTCTTTTCGGCATTTTTTAAAAAAATTTCTGATTAGTCGGAAAGATGACTCTTTGTTGGCAGTGCGGCCAAAATACAAAAATCTGATGTATCGCCATTTTGTATTGATGTAGAGCAATGTCTTCATCTCCAATATTTATTCTAAGTCTTGTAGTGCTTTCCAACAAAATTTGTTTTATGCTTTGCCAAAATCCTGGGAGTGTATTAAAACTTCTGACAGATCACGCTCTGCAGTCACGGTTATGAAATACCGGCAAATAATGTCAGTCATGCATGAAATATTTGAAGGAAAAATTGTAAATACGTAACAACAAGTACAAGAATACACGAGATTACAAAATATTTGAAAAATATTAGATGGGTTAGTACACAAAGGTGTGTTTTTGTAATTGGACTGGCAGTGGAGCTATATCAGAACCTTCTGGTCTCCTGGAAAATACGGAACTTACTGACGTCCCTTGAGGATGTGAATACAAATTTCTACCGAATTAATTTTTTTGAATAGAGAATGAAGCCTTGGTTTAACTTACTTTTTCAGAAATATACCCCGATTGGTACGCCTCGCATTTCATGACGCTGTTGGAGACAACGGAGCAGATGGATGTATAGACACCAACAACGAGAATAACGCAGGTTTAACAATTTACCTGGACAGCTGATTTCATCTCAAAGACAAAAAAAAAATGAAATTTTACCATTATTATATTTCCATGGAAAAGCAGAAGAACTACAATTATTTAAGTGGCAATTTCTTCACAAGATTTACTATTTAATTTAATGTGCCATCCCTATTGTCTGCCCGACACTTTCAACTCGATTCGAATTTTCCCGCAATTCGTTATTTTTGCAACCCAATCAATGTTAATCCTGGCAGGATCCTACCAGGATTTAGCAGGAAATGACGAGTGTGCAAAAAGTGGAAAAGTGGAATGGTCCAGTCACTAACAATAAAGAGATAAAATATGGCGTATCTGAAAAAGAAAAGATTTTTAATGCGCTATCCATAACATTCCGCAGTCTCTCTTAATTAACCTCGTGAAAAGTTGAGTTGATCTGAAAAGACTGTAAGTGACCAAAATTTGGGATTCAATCAATGTGTTGACTCTTGGCCGAGTCATCAGTAAATAACGGAAAATTTACTCTTTTTTTGTCCTCAGGCTTAGCCCC
This sequence comes from Haplosyllis leylae, assembly GCA_038406175.1. Lineage (NCBI taxonomy): Eukaryota > Metazoa > Annelida > Polychaeta > Phyllodocida > Syllidae > Haplosyllis > Haplosyllis leylae. The sequence continues at coordinate 20,178 of JBCAUG010036342.1, read as the reverse complement.
GATTTTTCGGAATGTAAGGAGCTTTTATGACAGCTACGTGGATCCCAATGTTATGTCATTCGCTGACGTTCTACATCTTGCCGGTTTGTATTACAGAACTGTAATGTGAATTGATTTTTACTGGAGTTTCTTTACTAGAAAGCACTTAACTTTGTAGGTGATATTATTGCGTTTAATGCAATAATATTTTAGTAAAGATCGCAATCTATGTGTTAAGGGTCTAAGAGTCACTTACTGTTGTTTCTTCTTATCATTTTTATTTTACACCTTCACTTAAACTAAGAAATATGTTTGGGTGATGATTAAATGTTCAAAAAAGCGAAATAATTAGTAGATACATAATGGTACATAGTTATTTTTGTTAGCAAGGAGATCTGACCTTTTTTTTGAGATATTTCAAGATATTAGATTCTTTTTCGATTGAATACTCAGACTGAAATTATTAATTTATACAAACAATTTCTTTTTTATCTACGATATAATTCAAACAGCTCAAATGTCTCATTGCGTGTATTAAGATTTGATGGTTTATGTTCAGGCGTCCAAGCGGTAGAAGCAGCAATAGATGACGACAGCTATCGCGTTGTGTTCAGGGTAGGTAAACTAAACTGTAAACTGAGTGGTTCATTATTTCAAAGTGAGTTGAAATAATTTTATTCATACTGGATTTGACAGACCGGGCGACAAACAAATCCAAATTGCAACGGTGTTAATGGAGATGTGTTTCCTGATCCGCATGCTGGTTTTGAAGCCACAACACAATTCCTGCAGAACCAATTCAGCCTCACCCAGAGAGAGGCAATCGTTCTTCTTGGAGCTCATTCATTAGGTTAACATTTTGTTCTCATGGGATAAACAAAGATTATGGAAGGACATCTTCACAGTCAAATGCATTAAAGTCTATAAAGGGTCTCGCGCCTCGGTCAGGTAAATTGAATAGCAAAGTGTCATATAAATTATTTTGCAGGAGGAGCTAACCGTCGCAATTCTGGATTTGATGGAAGGTGGACCAACAGACCAAATGAGTTAGTGTATTTTTGTAAAGATTTTTTTCCAACTAGTTTTGAAGTTTAAAGTAAATGTTTCATTTTCATGATTGAGATAATAAAATTTCGATTGCATCTCGAATATGAACACATGTAAATCTTCGTTACTTCCAACGAAATGAAAGAACCCAGCACACGTAGTTACATTCTAGTTTTTCACGATACGCATTTCTGTCATATTATCTGACAGATATTTACACAGGTAAGAGTAAAAAAAATTCGTCAAACATTGCCCCCAGCTAGGATTGAACCCATGACCTCTCGATCATCATGCCAATGCTCTACCAACTGAGCTAAATCAGCATTCAGTTGCCAGCCTGAATCTTCATGGCCTTTATAAAGCCATGCTCTATTGATTCTAGCAAATGACCGAAGTCCAACATGTGAAGTGGTGCATGAAACAAGGCTCACTTCAGAAATCTTCTGGCCAACACATACCAGGCAACCAGGCAGTTGGTAGAGCATTAGAGTGATGATCCAGAGGTCCTGGGTTCAATCTCGACTGGGTGCAATTTTTGACGAATTTTTTTCCCTATGTACAGATCTGTCAGATTATCTGACAGAAACGCGTATCGTGAAAAACCCAATTATAATTTGTTGCACATTAAATATTCCAGTTTGATCAATGATTACTACGATGAATTGCTAGATTCTGAGCAAGAACATTGGGCGCAGGTGAACGTTGGGACTGAAGCCGATCCGAAGTTTCAATGGCAGAGGCCTCAAAGACAGAGAGAGCTTTTCGAAGTATTTAAAACTATCATCAATAGTATTTTATAATTTGGATCAGGCGAGATTTCCATGTGCGTGATTTTTTGCGTCCAATGATTTTTAATGTTAAAATTGTAATAATATGTGATGTTTTGACAGACTCTCCTGGATTTACTATCAGAATCAGACAGGAAGAAGAGACAAAGTGAGTATTTTTGTGTGACTTCACGTCCCTATTGCTTTGAGTACGTGTCATCTCTTGTGTTTTTTGCATTCCAAATCTACTCCAAATAATCCTGATAAAATTAGATCAGTTTTAACTAATGACTAAATTCGTATCAGTTTGTCATGTTAACTATTGTGTTTATTCTGTCATTTCAAAGTGTCTTTAAGCCAATTTAAAACCGCGGCCATATTTTTCATTTGCCTTCTTGGCCTACTGGTGTCTCATAAACGACAACAGAAGAAAGATTTTAGTAGTCTACAAATGAAGAATTCTGTAGCATTAGGATATGAAAATTCCGCAAAAACACACAGGTCGTATTTAGATGGGAGGTGCCGGGCAATTTCTTCTTCCCTTATGACCAACAGTAGGATATCAATAGGAAAAATTGCACCTTGAGTTTTTTCACTTTTCTAAGTTGAATATAACCCATATCAGCTAATATTTGGTAATTAAAAATTTGGGCATGTTATTTCAACCAAAAGCAGTATAATTCATTGGTGGGTATTTGGTCAATGATTCAATATTCCACTTGTTTCCACTGACCAGTAGTCCAATATGGACCACTGGAAATGAAACAGGCCTATTGAATCGCTTACTTCATACTTGTATAGACTTAGTAAAAAGACTGGAACACTTCAAAGTACGGAGGGGTTGACGTCTAATCCTATGTTTTCTCCTAATGAATTGAAAAAAACACACCAAAAAACTGAAAACTGAACGTGTACGTGTATCACAGATCGTCCACAACGAGGAGGGTTGATGATGCTTAACGCCGACATGGGACTCATCAGGGACATAGATGTTGAACGTAAGGAAAACAATAACTGTCACATTGACGTTTCTGATCTGGATTTACAAATTTCTAAGAAAATTTTATGTAGCCGATGAAACTACAAAATAGGTCCACTTTTTGCAAAAAATCATTATCATCTCAAGAGTATGTAAATCTGATCTTATTTAACGCGAGGTTATTTATTTTAAAGACTCGTCCGTCAATTTCTGCTTTTACACAGCAAATGGTGAGTCTCATTGCGCTGTCGACATAAACGATTGTCAGAATTCAAACGGTCGTGACACTGTGGTAGATCTTGCTGAAAATAATAATCAATTCCTGCGAGAATTTGTTGCGGTTTATACAAAGATGATTGAGAAGGTAAATTACAAATCCTTTTTATCACAAGTTGCATTTACTGATTTAGTTATAATTGCAGAAAAATATTATCTTCAAATTCTAGCGCTGATTTAAAGTTCATATGAATCTGCTTGCTGTCCTCAGTTGCTTGTGTAGAATCCATTTTTTGATGAATCTGATGTATAAGAGTCTTTCTGTCATTCGCAGGCTCCTGGCATCACCCTGGCTCTTCCTGACGACACAGTAGGAACAGACGGTGGCCAAGGTGGTGCAAATGATGGATCAGATAATATTGGCAATGGGGGTGATGGGTTTGGTGGAAATCCTGGAGGTGGCAATCCCGAGGGTGGGTTTAATAGAAATCCTGGATTTGGCAATCCTGGGGATGGGTTTGGTAGAAATCCTGGGGGTGGTGTCAGTGGTAATCTCGGTCGTGGTCGTAATAGAGGTAGAAGGCCACCACGACAGCAAGCAGCAAAAAGAAGAGCTCTTGATGGGATCATGGAGGGTCTCTTTGAAGTTCTGGAGGAGAATCCAGAAGAATAAACTGGAAATTAAACATTTCATCATCTGGTATCAACGAGACAAGGGCTTACACGTGACTTGTTTGTGAAATAGAAAAGTATCTATTTCTTTTTTGATGTCTTTATTGTGTCCCATTTGCTTTGGAATAATATTGAATCAAAATAATGTAGACCAGAATTAATTTGAAATTGTCAATGTCTTAAAGGTCATTAAGTCGTCAATGAATGTACAAACTCTAAAGGCTATGACAGTTTTAAGTTTGAAAAATGAGCACCATCTGTGCAAAAGTTTTACTTTGATAATAAAACCAACTTGCATTGAAAAAAATCCTTTTATTGTTACTGTGTCCTCGGCAAAACAGCACAAATCTTCTCTTGCTCATAGCAAATGGTTCATCATCAACTTTAATGCATTTGATAAGTGAAATCTATTACTGTGCATTCGCTTTTTCGGCTAAATTGATATTAAACTGAGTGGATGAGTAGATATTCGATTAATGCTGGTAGTCTTGTTAAATTCTTTACTTCAGCAGATTTGCCAAGCACGAATTCTTAATATGTGGTGCAGGTATGCATTTCACAAAAAAAGAAAAGAAAAAGATAATATTTCACTTTTTTCTGCCTTTTCGTAAAAGATGCAGAGTCTATACAACATATGCATAAAAAGGTTAAAGTGGAGCAAAAATAATGACCCGCAAGAGCCCGCAGTATGGAGAATCAAACCGTAGTCCTGTCTGGGTGATGAGGTATCCCTGGACCTGGACCTGGACTAGGGGAATACCGCCTCCTTCTGGACCTGCACTGAGGGGTACCCCCTCCCCTTGACCTGGACAACGGGGTACACCCCCAGACTGTAACCTGCATACGAAACTTTGCTTTAGAATTTCGAGACACAATTTAATAAAGTTATTAGACTAGTTATAGAAACACTGACAAAGTTACATTTCTCTATTTTATACTGTATTTATATGAATATATGTCTGTCTTATATTTGTAAATAACTGCAGGCGGCAAATAGTTTCAAGTTGGTTAGTACCATTTGAACGTTTTGTCACAGTAGATTAAACTCTCTATTGATTTCCATAAGATAATTAACTTTCATATATTTAAACCGTACCCACTATCCTCGAAGTCTAGCATCTAAATTTCTGTTACCGTCCTACTCTGACAACCAAGGGGTACCAGTGGCAAACACTATGTCCTCAAAAAAAAAAGAACGTTGGTACTAAAAATTAACCTCGATATGAAATATTGTGCTTGTATATTCAACATGTCGATGACAGTAAACATTTATACCTATCCTCACAGGCTGATGATAAAACACGTGAGTTTATCAGATACCTGTTAAATTGTTTTATTTTTACTTAGACTATCTAGTATTTAGCATAATAGTGATATATTCTTGGAAATGGATGGCAGATAGAGAGTCATTTTTGCACGGCGTGATTCAGAGTCTGAACAAAATGTTTGAAAAGAAAATAAATGAGGGAAAACAGTAGTTACAGTGTTAATTTGCTCATACGCTGTAGTACTTTGTCATAAGTAAGTCGAGAAAGTGAGTCAGGTTAATTAGACAAATGTTCTGTTCAAGCAGTGATAAAAGTACACTCTTCACCAAGGAAATTAATATCTCCTGTAAATACTCAATCACAAAGGAAAAGCGGCAACTTTTTCGTGAAAATCATTCTTGAATTGAAAGTTAGAGTTTTTAATTTTGATGAAATCAAAGAAATCCTTCAACAACTTGGTGTAAATATCGGGATAACGTCGAAAGTGTTCTACATGAGGCGTGTCAAACACGTGCGAGAAATGCGGAATGTTCTGTTCTCTTGCTCTTCTCATGCTCTTGTAGAGTGGCTCCAGAGCACTGACCACATCATTCGGTGAGTACAGATACAATGTGGGAATACGCAATGGATTCTCATGATACATTTTATGCGCCGTCCACATGTGACTAGTACATTGTTTGTAGAAGACACTGAGGTAGGAATCGATGGACTTCTCAATGAGCTTCTGGAGTATTTTTGACTCGGTAACCGCTTTGCTGATCCCGACGGCTGTTCCCATCACATCAACTGGACTGTCCGAAACATGACCAACCAGTCGATTTCCAACGCAAGCTAAAACACAAAAAACATGTCCCATAATTGGCAATAGGGGTCAGTTCGCACTTGACGACGATGCATATTTTTTCTTTAGGAATGGATTCTGCACCCATTTTAGATAACAAAAAGAAATGGGTTGCATGGTCACCAATGAGACCATTCGCACTTGACGACAAAATATATTCAAGTTTTCCTATATTTCGTAATTTTCTGCCAAATCATGGCAGAATCCTGCCAGGATTTGGCAGAAAAATTGGAAATATAGGAAAACTCGATTGTCGTTGTCATCAAATGTGAATGGGCCCTAATACCCTTAAGTGTGCATTGTGAACCAAAGAAAAGTAATTAGTCTTAAAATACTAGCGTGTAGAATTTCTGTTTCCTCCTAAAACGTCTTTGTACTGAGTATTTCGGAATGCATATATGCATTACATTTGTTAATTGTTGAACTAATGGAGTAATAGCGATATTTAGCTGTAATGTTATGGCATTTTAACATGTTTTGACACAAATTTGTTGGTAGTTCAACACAAAAAATTGACCCGAGAATTAATACGCTCAAATAAAAGGTTCACTAATTTTGTAGAATTTAATGTAGAACAAAGCGGTCTCGTGGAAATAGATTGCTTACAATATCAACACACATATCAGTTGTCTTACCATATTTGTCTGGATTTGAAATTATAGTGTAGATGGTGTCAGCGTACACGTAACCTCCGACTGAAAATCCATGCAACACTAAAGGTTTCTTTCTGTGTTCTTCCCCTTGTAGGTATTCAAGCATCTACGTGAAAGCAGTGTTAAAAGTTCCCTGAATATTACTACACAATCATAAGAGTGTGTGAAAAATTAATCTTCACTTGCTGCCAGTCAACTGTACATTTACAGATTGTCTAATGAAATAATTGACAGAAATAACAAAATCAGAACAAGTATTTAGTAAACTAACATTGGCGACAACTGGTTTGATCGTGATCGGCCATAGCTGCATTTGTGGAGTAATTTGTATCTTCAGCACGTCAAAACCTTGTTTCAGGTAGAACTCGTGTATTCTGCAATTTATCAATCACAGGTCATGTTCTAGTAAAAAATTTGCATTTTTCTTAATTCTGTCCTTAATACGGGTCATAGCCAGTGGCAAATGGACTCAACTCATTCCTGTTTGATGATCTATGTAGATCTATTAGCTATTGAAACGTTTTTGACGTAAAAGCACATATCTATTACCTTCGGTAGTGTTTCTCTTTTGACATTAACCATCCATAGATAACCACCATTGGTTTTGATTCGTTGTTGTGTGTTTCTGTTGACAAGTATCTCATGTATTTATTGATCTGCTGCGGTTTTACCTGCACGTCTACTGGCGGTGGCGCTGTGGTAGCCGCTGTGAACTGTGACATGCGGCGCAGGTGGCGTGGCGCCTTCACCGTGGTCTGTATTACACTCTAAAGCGAAAAGTCAAAGATCTACAATAACCTTTCAATATTGAGATTCGTGAACTGATTATTATTTGAAATTAGCGTAAAACATGGTGTCGAAATTGACATATTGTTCCAGGCATTCGATTTTTCTCTAAATTATTCAAAGATGATAACGTTGTAAACAAAGACTTACACAGGGAAGAGCAAAATAAATTCAACAAAATAATTGCCTCCAGTGGGGATAGAACCCAGGACCTCTTGGTGTTTATTCTAATGCCTTGTTGACTGAGCTAAGCAGACATGTGTTGACAGGAGATCTGTGAACTGAACTTTGTTTCATACACCACTACACTTTTTGAACTTAGATCATTTCCAGAATCAATAAAGCATGACTTTATTAAGCTCTTAAAGATTCAGACTGAAAACCAAATGTCAACTTAGCTCAGTCAGCAATGCATTATAGTAAAGACCAATAGGTCCTGGCTACTATCCCCACTGAAGACAATTTTTTTGCTGAATTTATTTTGCTTTTTCGAATGTAAGCCTTTGTTAGCAACATTGCCAACGTTGTATACTTTAGGGAAAACTCGATTCTCGGGGTGTCTATGAATAAAACAGCATTGCAATCAGTGTCCCTGTACATGATCGAGCAGCCGATTTTACTTTCATGTCCAGTTTCAGTTTGAAATATTGCAAAATTAGTTTCTTACTGTATGTGCAACATGGAATTACTGACGAACGTGGTTATTGTGTTTGACAAATAACCTTTTCAACTGATTCACAGTAAGGGAGTAAGCTTTATCCATAAATTAGATCCACGTTAGTTTTTGGTAAAATGTTGGTCCATATGTTGCATTTATGCAAAAACAAGACACAGTGACATTGTGAAGCAGCTTGACTCAGTGATTCAATGTAAAAATATTGTTAACTACATCTAAATAGAGAACACAGGTCAGTGGCAGATCCAGGATTTCCCAGGGGGAGCGCCAACGCCGGAGGGGCACTAATCGTCAGGGTGATGGTTGTTAGGTAGTTTCGAATAAAATTTTACTCAAAATGTAAAATAATTATGTTTATACTTTGCAAATATTCCCTAATCTATGGAGTACAACATCAAATTATTGGTATTTTGATTTACCCCTCTCCTCCTCTCCCCACAAAATCTTTTTGAATAAAAAGTAGCAACAGTTAAATTTAAAAAAAAGAGACTCAAACGTATATTTAAAAGATGCAACGAAAATGAAATGTAAAATGTCTCACCCCTGAAAGGAGCATCTTCACCAGCGAAACAGAATGCATACTTCGCTCTCAACGTCCATCGACGGTATGAATAAATGAAGCAAAATGTCGAACGTATTTCAAGGAACATGTGCACTGAGAAGTCAGCTGATGTGGTCTGATCGTCCAGGCAAAAAACGTACACAAATCAGCAGCGATGCGGCCTAACATGCTCTAGAATGCAATGCATCCTTTTGCTTTAATAACGAGGCAAAGAAGGAATGGATATCTAAAATTGGACCAATAAATGTCCCAATATTTGTATTATTAAACTTAATAAATATCGATAGGACAAGAAATAGTAGAAACAACAATGTTCAATACTGGTCAACTTAGGAGCGATTTTATGGCTTGGAATCTGTGCTTGCAATCTGGTCAACCAGATGGATTGCCTCACACCTTGCTCGATTTGGGGAGTATGTTCAAGTCTAAGTGTTGAGGTGCTTTGGACTCTTGTAGATCATTCCTCATATAATTATTGGGGCTAGCTGTTGATGACATATGCTTTTGATATGAATTGTTTGCACCCAGGCACAAAACAAAAACCCAAAAGGACAATTTCGCCTGTCCTGGAAGAAGAAGAAAGAGGGAGGGGAGAGGTGTACCATGACCAGATCTAGCTGGGGGACTGGGGGGTGGGGTGGGGGGGGGGTGAAGGGGTACCCTGACCAGGGGGAGGGGACCTGACCCTGACTAGGTTACCCTACCCCCTCCCTCCTCCTTCTCCCCCACCTAGGTCTGGTGTAGCATGGTAACGTACTACGGACAGCGTTTCCTTGGTGATGTCAGAGTTGACAGAGTTCTGATGTTCACACTCTGACTGATAACGGCTTGAACTTCCTTCGTGTTCTGGTCAGCCTAATATTTGTGTGCTAATATTTTGAACAAAAGTCACAAAAGCGCTGTCAAAAATGTCATTTTCAATTGACCGATTATTTGGGAATGCGTAAAGAAAACAAGTGTTGAGAAAGAAATGTGCTCAAATTTGTCTACGAGAATTCTACAAAATTTTTACAAGACTGGTCAAGTGGCTTCTTAAAGACAGAAAATTGTTCAGAAATAACGTCGTGGATTGTTCAAAGCCGTTGCCTGGTCAGTGCATGCATGCTCATTTGCTGAAACTGGTATGATCTGTTCGTATTCAAGTTTGAATTGCGTGGCTCTTGAAGACAAAAAAAGAAGTTCCAATATTACTCTGATTATTCAAGGCCGCTGCCTGGTCAGTACTGTGTTCTAATTTTATCAAACCGGTGTGATCAGCTCGTGGTCAAGTTTTGATTGGCTTACCTCACACAAGAGCAGCAGTACTTAGAACAGTAGCAAAATATGTGACAAAATTTCAAACAGTAAAGAGAACAATTTTAAGTCAATTATGGTCAAGATTCATTTCACTATGTCACCGAGTATTCTCCGATTTATTGTTTTGTTCGTGATTTCCCGATAAAAGATAAGACAAGCGTTGATTTTCTGCTGAAAAAATAAACAACTTAAATGGAGATAAAAATGGACACTGTCAACTTGAGATTTGAAAACCAATCGGAAGCATCATCATTTGAAGAAGTTCCACAATAGATCTAAATAATTTTCAAGCTGTTCATTTTTGTGCGTTACTGGCTAACGGATACCTTACTGCGAAAAAATTGCGTGAAGATATATCAATTCTGACTGGTTTGTAAATAGTTTTACCGTGGTTCTTTGTGAGAAATCTTTTTTTCAGTTCAGTCAGAACTTAAAGGTTATAACATTTTCTCATAGACAACCATTATAACAGTCCTATCAGAATTGATAGATCATCCATCAGGGTGTAAAATGGCAATAGTAATGCTAAATACACAGGAACATCGCCAAACTAAGGAAAGAGTGTAGACTTACAGTGAAATACCTTTTGGCTAATTGCCAAAGATGGCCCGTGAACACCCTCCTCAATCAAACAGTGAGGTAACCGTGAGGTTACCGTCTCGTTCATTTCTCTGACTTATCTGCAGCGCGAAATTTTGAATAAATCCTCAGAACACAAGGATAGTGTCTCAGAAAGTAAAACATCAGTTTACATTTAATGAACGATTACTGTTGTTGTTCAATTATATTTTTAAAATGTTTCTCAACAAAAAATTCTTAAATTGATCAAAGGAAACATATGAAACTTTACTATTCAACTCTCATCTGCCATACGGCCCAGAATTTGATTGCAACTAAAAAGCTTTACTTGGCCGAGGTACGACCCCCTCATAGATTTCAATACATTTTGCATTTTGAAATTGTAAAGCAAAGTTGCATATGTGTAAACAATATTTTTTGATCATATTGAGGTTGTAAACATATTAAATCAATACTGAAAATGCCATACAAGTTTATGTCTGGATATCTGATAATTTTTGTCCCAAACTGAATTCCTAGGCCACATAAAATACTGCACATACAGTAGTTATAGTCAAAGACATTACACCAGAAAGTCAAACACATTACACCAGAATTATCACAAGATCTTCGCCTGCTTGAGTCCCCCTCCCCTGATGAAACTCGCAGATGTGTTCACAGGCAAACTTCCACACATCCTCAAGTTTCATTGGGGGGGGGGGTCATGTCACACATCAAGTTTTAATGGGACATGAGTTCTACTAACCAATTTTAGAACCATTTCCCCAGAGTAGAGGCATCTGGACAAGGAGATTTACGGATGTTTTGGTAACATTTTGGTCCTTCACTGTTCTGTCATGTGCATCACAGATAGTATCCTTTGCGGAGACTAACTAGTCTCACTGCCCTTTTCGAATCCATGCGTTAAAACCTACATTTTTGTGACGGCCAACGCGCAGTAAACCTTAAATTATGAAACTAAGTCACTCGAGCGTGTGTAAACGTTATTAAAGTTAAAGAAAATGCACTGGAAAGCAAACCTCACCCAAAACACCAAAAGACGTTGATATTATGTAACACTTGCCCAGCGCTTTGTTAAAAGGATTTGGACTATTTTGAGACATGTTGGTAAGCATCCCTCTTTTCACCGTCACGGAAGCTGTGTTGTCGACCCGTGAAGGTATCTGTTCCATCGATAACAAAAACGATGTCTCGAAATGGTCATTTAAGGGCTAAACTTTCAGAACATGGATTATTTCACAGCGTGCTAATATGTTTTACTGAAAGAAAATAAAAGTGATTTTGGTCCACAAAGAGGCTCGTAAGCATATTATTTTTTGATTATGTGATGTAAAATTTGACGGCGAAAAACAAATTCAAGATTTTGTCACAATCGATTGTGAAGAAAAAGAAAAGAAAAGAAATATTCAGATCTAAAACACTAATTGAATGCTGTTAAATTTTGATGTTTAAACTAATAAGATTCTAATGCCCTCTGCTGACACTTTGACAAAGTCAGTCAAGCATGAAATATCATTAGAATTCACACGACCGTGACAGTCTTGTGACCGAAGACAAACTTTGATATTTCGTGATGCAACTTTAATCTGCTAAAACCACATTAAAATTGGCATCGGATGAACTATATTAAATTGCCAAATCAGAGAATAAGATTTAAAAAACGTAGGCTTAGATTAAAATTATCACATCAGAAGTATTTCATTGGTTTTTTTCAGGTGGTAAAAATGCACTACATATTTACAGTTCTTCTTGCATTTGTGACCGTCAGTGAGAGCTTAACAATAAATGAGTATCGGTCTCTGAGGCGAGTATGCGACGAAGAACTTTTGAGAGGTCAAGGCGGGTAAGATGTTCAACATTTCGGTTGTTCAATCATCTATGGACAGCTTGAAATCCATTCACATTAACTGCAAACAATCTGGTCTCGAAATCTAATGTTAAATATACCTGTGGTACTAAAAGAAGCTTCCTAAAGTTTCCTGTGGTGACTACCTACAATCTGTTACTACAGGAAAGTAAGATGAAGTCATACCGGTGATTCTTTTGAAAAAATCAAGTTAAATTTACTACATTCTAGAAACTTGCCAACACTGATTCGTTTGGCTTTTCACGACTGTGTCGGGGACGGAGGATGCAATGGATGTCTCGATCATAATAACCCAGAAAATGCTGGTTAGTGGCAATGTACATTGTTAGCATTTGTGTCATGGCATTTTTAAGTGAGGAGGCACCAGCGGTGGTGCCGCCTCCAATTACTTGAACTGATTTTCAGAGAATTTCGTCAGAGCTACAGAATGAATTTCAGACGTCCTCCAAACTCTTATGATTATCATCAAAATATCACTTGATTAATGTGGATTTGAGGGAACAAAAGTTGGCGAATATTTTTTTAAAATTATTTCTGATTCAGGTCTCCAAGAAATCAATAATGCCTTAGTTACTGCGCACAATAGCAGAGAAGTGGACAATTTGTTATCTTTAGCGGATTTCATTGCACTCTGTGGTAAGTTGAATTCAACGCAAAAGTTGAGCAGAATATTCAGTTAAAATACGCTCAAACACAAGAAATTAATGTGTTTATTGTTACATCTCTGTGAGAATTCTAAAAAAATTTGCATAAAGAACTATGGAAACCTTTCTGCAGGTGTTGAAGCCGTTGAAAGAGGCTATCGCGATAGTTACTTTGGAAACTCTGAGTTCAGCTTCAAGGTATTGTCGACTTGCTGCTTCTTTTATCGAAAGCATTCGGGTTTTTCACGATATACGTTTCTCTCAGATTATCTGACAGATCTCTACAGAGGGAAGAGCAAAAACAATTTGTCAAAAATTGTCCCCAGTGGGGTTGGAACCCAAATTATCACTCCAATGCCTTACCAACTGAGCTAGGTAGGAATCTGTAGGGCAGGAGATTTCTTAAGTGAGTTTTGTTTTTTTCATGCACCACTTCACATGTTGTTCATTTCTAGAATCAATAGAGCATGACTATTTTATAGTGACTTAGCACAGTTGGCAGAGCATTGGCCTCATGACCAGGAGGCCCTGGGTTCCAACCCCACTGGGGCCAATTTTTGACAAAATTGTTTTGCTCTTGCCTGTATGAAGATCTGTCAGATAATCTGACAGAAGCGTCTTTCGTGAAAAACCCGATTATTACACTCACAATCACAAGTCTTATTCAGGATACAGTGCTGATAGTTAAAGCAATGCTGGAAGCATTTCAGTATTATTAGTCAATGGAAGGATTATGTCAGTTTTTGACCGGTGTAGTGCTTTCAGTCACCCTACCCAGTATGCCCCCCTCTTGTGATGGTTAACTTGATTGAGGTAAACCTCAATTGTAAAAGTTGTGGACAGTCTCCTAAGTTCCCATCCTGCTGTAGACTACACACTTAGGCTGAGAACCCCAGGGATCTACCAAGCATGTGGACAATAGCCACAGCCACCCCAGATCAGCCAATCAAATACTGATCACATTAGGTATCTAATACCCAACACAATACAGTGCAAAGATGCTTAAATGCTGACCCATTCAGGATACATCTGCAGGCTTAGATGCCATACTAGTTATTAGGCTTAATTGCTGAAAGTACATCAGAGAGCAGCTACATTTTACATTGTACATAACTATAATAAACAATTAAACTGAACATAACTTTTGCTTGTGAGGAACAGGGGTAAGACCCTATCAAGAGATCTCATTGGTACATGGAGGTTTCACAGTTCATACCACATTTCACTGTCTTAGAAGTATCTGGCACCTTTCATCATCCATCATGATACATCAGACAAATAGACCTCCCATTTGATGAAATTTACAGGTGCTGTCATCACTTTTACAGATACTGTTGTCAATTTTACAGTCCACATTAGTAAGTTGCATAGTTACACACATGACAGCACCTGTTACTTTCCAACATCAACTGTAGAAGTGATGACAGTGCCTGTTAATTTTGTCAACTGCTACAGGCACTGTTGCTGAAATCAAGTTAACCATCACAAGGGGGGTTGGAATCAGGCATGTCTGATTTTGTATGCCTTGGGAGTGACTGAAAACAGATTTTCTGATTTTGTATGCCCTGGGAGGGGTGTCCTGGTCATGGTGCGACTGAAAACATTTCACCAGCACCCCTGCTCATTACTGTGTATGAGAGCATTTGGCACCGGTGTTTTTCCCATTTTAATTTTGGATCTTGATAAATTAGACGAATTAGAATAAATCTACTAATTGTAGATGGACAGTTAAGTTTACTATCCCTGAAGGTTGCACTATATACTTAAATTAACTATTAATAGGTGGTAAAAAATGAATTTACACAAAACATGCATGGGTGGTCAAAAATGAAATTTCACAACACAGGGACTCATCAACTCATTCACCAAATTTCAAAAATAAAATAGGGAAAGCACGGCTAGATTTTCTGAATTTGTGGATGTAAACCTGGAGAAAGCAATTATACTTTGAATTACCTTTCTTCGCGTAACTATTAACCTTGATAATAATTTGAAATACACACTGTAGACTGGTCGAGTAACGGTTAACAGCTGTACCGGGAACAACGATGACAGTTTCCCTTCTTCCCTGTCCGGCTACACAGATACAGTGACTTGGCTGAAGTCACAGTTCGGTTTGAAAGATGACAGGGAAGCCATAGTTTTATTAGGCGCTCACACAATGGGTAACGCAGAAAGGGAAAACTCTGGACACCGAGGACCGTGGACTCGGAATCCCAATGTGTTTGTTTTCTTTCATTTCTTTTAGATAATGAGTTAGATTCACATGTAACGTAATGCGTATCCACAAATGTAAATACAATGTAGTACATACGGTAAAAATTTTAATCCAACAATGCTGGTCTCATCTTTCTCATCTTAAACACTGTTTCAAGGTTCACAATGCAGACTTCTAATTGGCTTCGTTTATTTTTTAATACGTCATATTTTAAAACAGAAGAAAGACATCTAACAGAATGGGTGCAAGATAAAGGCCAGAAATGGAACAGATCATATATAGATAATTCTACCTTTATTATGTCATTGCTTATTGATGGAACTAGCCTTGACAACGAGTACTACAAAGTCATCATGGTGTCAACGCGATCCTGGGGGTGGAAAATTCCAGTGGGATTCTGGGGTCGATGGAGGTAGTCGACCCCCTCCTCCCGGACGCAGACGAAAGAGAGATGTGGCACAGGTACACACACCAAAAACTGAAAGAGTTTTGAACATTATGATCAACCTTAGATATTTGCAAATGATTTCCAATCCTATATCAAATTTCAGCAAACCAATTAAGTCACCGAGTTTTGTTCGTTTGTAGACATTGATTGATATAATAACACCGACAAAGAGGAAGAAGAGACAAGCTATGATGGATCGACCGTTGATGATGCTGAATGCTGATATGGCTCTATACAGGGCAATTAACGGTACGATGCTTGTGAACGGAGGGACAATTGTGTATCTAGGATAGGGAGTACAATTTGATGATCCACGTCCACGAAAGGGGTTTAAAAATGAGCAAAGTACACAATTCAACTGATGGATTTGAAGTCATTAGCTTCTTTTAATTCGCAGCATTTTAATGCAAGATGATTCAGACAAAACCTGATGAGAACATCGGCAATTCAACACCTTGTCATGTTTCTGTAAAAAATATTATTGATTCAAGCTGTTCCATACAATTCTCTCCTTTGTAAAATATGCCAATCATTTCCATTCACACTGATTTCGTGCTGAGTTGATGAATCGATTTTGGCGCTGGCCAGCTGACAATTGCCAGAGAAGAAACTGGCATGGTTGTTCTTTGTCCGATAAATTGTATTCTCAAGATTGTATTTAAGGATTGCTTTTTCTTTGTTCAACACGTGACACTAACAGATTGACATTTTGCAGTGAACGATGCAGGTGTTTCACAAACTTGTGTTAATGACATTAGTAATTGTGGATTTTCCCCCGGGAAAGAAACAGTCGAAAATCTGGACGCAGATAACGAGGCATTTGTTGAAGAGTTCATTGTGGCTTTCACAAAGATGATTGAAAAGGTGAGTATTTCAAGCACAAGACAGCCTCGCATTAATATTACGAGGCAAAAGGTGGTAAAAGTATTGTGGGGTTTTAGATTTTCAAATATAATTCTTATAAGTAATTGAAATTGAAGTTACTGAAAGAAATTTTTTTCACAAAAACTTTCTTTCGGCAGAAAGTGTGGCCCGTGTTATTCTGATTGACCGATGTTCGTCACTGTGTTGACTATACTACGCAACTTGTAACACAGGTTCCTGACGGAGCACCTGCGCTTGTGGTGGTTGGAGAGACACCAACAACAACGACAGCTGCTCCAGATACAACAACTACCCCATCTAGACAAGGTACAACAACTACGGAACCGATGGACACGACAACAGTCTCATCAACATCTACCTCTGTCCAAAATGCATTATTGTTCTGTTTCACACTATTTTTGTTTCTGCAAGTTTTATGAGTCTAGTCGTTTAGTTTAAAAAATATCACTGAATGTCGTGGGTCTGATGTCCAAATATTAGTTTTTATACAAGTTTCTGAATCTGGTGCTGAGAGGAAACATTACCAACAAGAAAGTCCTCCTGCGTGAACACAAGAGGCATACCGCCCGCCACGTAGCAAGTGCTCACTCTGCTGTCCTATCTTGGGGGGGGTACCCCCCCGGTTGCGGTAACCCCTTGGCTGGGGTACCGCCCCCAGCCAGGGATGGGGTGCCCCCCCCTGTGAACGGACACACACATGTGAACATACATTACCTTCCCGTCCTACGCGGGCAGTTATTAAAGGTGCTGTACTACAAAAACCAAGAATTTACTATTTGTGAAATTATCAAATGTTTTTTGTAAGGAAAAGGTATTTTTGCGATGTGTTCTCGAAAAATATGAAAACTGATAGTGTGTGATTTGAAGTCAAAATTGTGACATTTTCAAAGTTTTTCTGTAATTATGTCGACAAGAAACCATTCATATGACTACTGTTGTAGACGGGATGATTTTCTCTGAATAAAAAGCCAGGATAGAAATATGTTACCCGTGTGTTTTTTACATTTATTTATTACAGAATCGAGGTTTATATACAACGTTGGAAATTTCTCAACAAAGTCTTACACAGGGAAGACCAAAATAAATTCAGCAAAGAATTACCTTCAGAAGGGAGTAGGGATAAAGGTGATCTCTGAACTGAACATTGTTGAATCATTTCCAGAATCAACAGAGCATGACTTTATAGAACTCTTAAAGATTCAGACTGACAACCAAATGACAACTTAACAGAGTTAGCAAGGCATCAGAGTAGATCACAAGAGGTCCTGGGTTCTATTCCCACTGGAGGCAATTCTGTTTTGCTGAATTTATATTGCTCTTCCCCGTTTAAGTCTTTACCGGCATTGTTGCCGACTTTATATTATTTAGGAAAAACTCTAAAAACCGAATTTTCTTCAGTTGGCTTAGATTTCGGATTAGACCAACGAATCCACCTACTTGATCCTGATGAAATTGATATGTTTAGCAGGTGGGCATGGTTTCTTTGAGATAAAACCAACAATTGTTTAATTTTCCCACCACATGTCGTTCAATATGAAGAAAAGATTTAATTGCAATAGTGGAACGCAATTTAGAAATAAATTTTGTTAAGGTTGAATATTCGAAAAAAAATTTAACCGTTACCTAAGAATCCTATTTGTTAACATCGTAGATCATGTGGATCCTGTCTCATTCAGAAATATGATCATTTGTAATTGATACCTTTTTCCTATTGATATTTACTGGTAAAAGGTATTTTTTGTCTGTAATAAGGTTTTGCTATTAGTGTGTATAAAACAGCACAACCTTTCATTCAAATATATATATATACACATATATATCTCTTTTGGAATTTGAGACAGTTTGTTTACTTCAGAAAGGGCAAGCACAACCTTTTGTACTTCCTAAAATTAGGTCTAATAATATTTATCTTCAAAATGAATATATCCCTCTCATTTGAGAAAATTAAGGGTGGAAGCAAACTTTTCCGCTTTAAAATAAAAATGAATGGATTTATATCTGTGTCCACTGTACTCTATTTGGTTGGATTAAGCGCTGCTGTAGATGATGTATCCACGGATCAGTTGAAACAACTCAAGGACACATGTAACAAAGAACTTTTCGATACCGACAGTGGGTAAGTAATTGTTACCCCGCCCTGTACATAGTACGACGGGAGGTTATGTTTTTACAGATGTGTGTCTGTTCACATGGGGGATGCCCCATGGTCTCTGGTCCCACGTTCCTTCCCTGGTGCCAGGCCCTTTCCAGGGGGTACCCCAGGCCTGTCACTGGTTCTGGTCAGGGGAGGTACCCCCGTCCTGGCTGGAGGGGGAGGGGAAGGGGAGGAGGGTACACCAACCTAGGACAGGGGTACCCCCAGACAGGACAGGCATACCCCATCCCCTGGACAGGACTTGGGGTACTCCCTCACCCAACAGAACAGGGGATACCCCCCTGTACAGGAGAACAAGTGATGCTACGCCGCATGCGGTACACCAACCAAAATCTAGGCTGTTAGGTGAAACCACATTGGTTGGTTTAAGTGGGAAGACAGTTTAAAAATTTTTGGTAAGCGATGGGTCTTTCATATGGGAGTTACGGTTTTTGAAGTCAGAAATCGCGATATCTATCAAGTGCAGAACAGAAACAGTTTTAATTGCATACAAATCTAAGATTTACATTGTAGAAACATTGCCCGTATGGTCCGACTTTCCTTTCATGACGCTGTTGGAAACAGAGGACTTGATGGATGTATTGACATCAGAAATAAAGATAACGCAGGTTTGTGTAACCTACAAAACAGTTGTCCTCACATTCGGTGAAAATCTCCGCAAAAGTGTAGTTAATCTGTGCCATTGTCAAGTGTGGATTATGTCTCATATTTCATTTATGACATTAGAGAAATAATTTGATCCAGAGTGCGTAATTTGTTCCATGTAATGTCACGCGTAGGTCTAATTTTAGAAAAAAAAATTGGACTAAGAGCTCTTTAAGAGAAAAAAGAGCAACAAAGACTACCTTGATTCAGAAATGTATGAAATAATAGCAATTGATATCGTATATCATTCGACAGGCCTTGGCGGAATCTTCCGTAAAGTTGTTGACGTCTACAAGAACCAACTGACCGAAACAGGACGGTCACACCTGTCATTGGCTGATTTTCTGGCTCTCTGTGGTCAATACATTCTGTCATTTACAAAGTTCACAAAACCAAGAAATTTGCGAGTTTCTTGTCGATTTCTGTGCATGGAAAGATTCGAAAAATAATCCACTTCAATTTAAATTCGAATGTAATTTTATTAATGTTATCGTAGAGAAACTGATTCAACATAAATCGCATTAAATTATGTTCTATAATAGGTGTGGCAGCTGTTGAGCGGGGTTATAGAGACAAATACAAGGGAAACGTTGAATTTAAGTTTAAGGTAACAGTTGAATTTCTTGTGAGGTTACAAATTAAAATTTGTATATTTTAAATTGCATCACTAATAAACAGAATATGACGTTGCAGTGTTGACCCAATTGCTGGAACACAGAGTCCAATGACATCATGACAACATTCCCGTGTAAACAAATTCCCACCAATGAATGCAGCTTAAAATAGGCCTAATTGTCATAAAACTGCCAGAGGCTTGGGACAGGATGTTACTCACCCCCGACTCAACCGCTAAGCTGACTCTATAGAGCCAGCAATAAGCTGCCAGATCATTCCCAAATCTTCTTGTCACCAATATTTACTAGCTTGGTTTGTGTAGTAAAACTCAACCCCAGTCAGAATTGAGTGTCTGCCAGGTCAGTGAGGAGAGCAAGAGT
>JBCAUG010036331.1:0-10053 GCA_038406175.1 Haplosyllis leylae | reverse complement strand
ATAAATCTCATTTATCATATGCACCATTAATCTTTCTGATGGTATTGCGCAACTTGGGATTCTAGCCCCTTTCATTTAGGTCTTTTTTATTTTCAAATATTCACAAATATCATTTTGTGAGAAAGATCGCATTTTTTCGTGGTAAATTACTGTTCGCAGAAATTGTCTTCCTTTACAAACCATGTACCACATTTAAATCTTAAATTGTGATATGCAAGTGTCATATTTCTGTACAATGTATCTCAGCAGGAATAATAAGTGTTGTTTTGATTTTTTATTTCCATTCCTGGCAATATTTCGTGTTGCTAGTTCATTATATCACAGTAGTCAGCCTCTGTGTTTTCACAACAAGAGTATTTCAGTGATTTAATTGAAAATTTGTATTCTTTTGCAAATCACATGACTTTTTTATTGACCCATTAACGAGACTGATAAGGAACAAGAATTTATTTTAGTCTTACTAAAGATTACGTCGAAACTATAAATGCCACATGTTGAAAATCCTCTACCGCTTTTCTTTTTACCTTGTATCCACAAAAGGTGTATGCAATTTACCACTTCAATGCGTTTTGATTTCCCTTCAGGCCTCCGCAAATGCTCTACTTAAAGTTAAATAAACTAATCACAGCTAAAAAGTAAGCTGACAATCACGTTATTGTGTCATAAAAGCGGAGTCCTTAAAGTAACAATTACAATTTCGCTCTCTCTAAGTTAGCCCAAAAGGTTGTAAATTGACTGACAAGGCGAAAGGAACTTGCAAATGAAGCGACTATTACAGTGGATAATTTCACTGCTCGTTGGTCGACAGCACTGTAAAGCTGTCGACACCGCCACAGTCCTTAATACCATCATTGCACATGGACACAACTTATTTCCTGACCATATTCCCAGATGCCTGATTGCTAATGTGCCTGATGATACATAAACCATGGTGGTTAAGAGAACAGGACTCAAATAGACTCAAATCGCTGTCAGGGAGGCTTTGCTGCTTTGGTGGTAGTGAATATATCTAGGTTTCTGGTGAAAGTGGATTGAAGCAATACTTTGCATTCTTTTTGGAAAAGAACCCATTTTACAAATTAAATTTTGGGAAATCATTCCTTGTGGCTATGATTTCGTTTCTTTTCTTACGCTCAATGATTCATTTGATTTCATGAAACGAAAGTTTGTAGATATTTTGAATTTTGTCGGGATGACAAGATGGCAAAATTTCAGCGCCCTGGTTCTAAAACACATCAACCTAACTAAATACGGCCACTTATCAAATATTACTGTCACCAGAGGAATCTTTCGCCGCTTAATTTGTTTATTAATTAGTACAGTGCAGACTTTGTTATTCGTAATCATATGACTGTAGGCAAGTTTTTTTAATTTAAAGATAATTTACTTAATACAGTAAAAACCAGAATGCCATTTCCATCGAAGGCATACCATCCGTGTAACACACAGATCACAAAGACATTTGAAACAGTCAGGATTTTTTTAAAAAAACTTCTCTTTGACATTAAAATCACTTTGAAAAACTGATTTTAAAAATACTTTCATTGATTTCAACTTTAAGTTGACCTGATGAGTTCGGTACTCAAACTTGACCTAGATGTACGAGTATCAATACACTCCAAATGAAGTCCCAGTTCCAGCGATTCAAAACCTACAACTTGAATTAATAGACCAACAGTTATGACTGAAATTATTACTTATCCGCATACCCAGATGGCTACAAAAGATGATTACGAATTCTAACGACAATGAAAAGAATTCTGAAGGACTACAATATTTGACTGTGATATATTTGTAAATTTACGAGAAACCCAATTGTCATAATACTAGTGAACATTCTATCCTGGCCAATATTATTTAGAGATGAAGAAATTATATCATGAAAACCGGACAGAAAAGACACGATAGTTTTAATTAATTTTGAATGACTTTTTTCAGTGACGTATTGTGTAAGTCATTGTCGTGAGGTTAGAATTAAGAAAAACAGTTTAATTTAACAGCACCTTGTGAAACCATCTCTCTAGTTGACATATCGTTAGTACAGTTGTTCTATTAAAATGCTTTGAAACCACATTTCATGAGACTTAGTTGCTAACGTATTATATTCCTATGTAATTATGAGTGACAAATTGTAATTTAGATGAGATTTTGTAAAATTACATATGGCAAATGCCAAAAGAAACAGTTGAAATGTTACAAAATATATCACATGACATTATCAACAACATTAATTATGTTAATGTCATGTCCTTTACAAAACACGGCTGTGTTGTAAGCCAGATTGCTTACTTGTTTGGTTTTTAGCCTCATTTTCCCCATACGTTTGTGAGGGGCTACAAAAACTATTGCATGAAGAGAGCCAATAAAAAATCTGAGCTATTGTTCCATCATTCCCTCAATATTTTGGATTTTGATGTGAGTTTCCAAAATAATTCCACAGTTTTCCTATTCAAGTGTCTTTGGCACGAAGCCCATTACCCTGGTAACACATTCATGAAATGTGATCGTGAATGATCTTAAGCAATACTCGTGATCTACTGAGGCAAGTTATCAGGGACATGTATTTCGTTTCTCGTAAAATTGGGCATCAAATCATACAAACATGCATATCATTATCAAGTTGATATTGACTTAAAAGGGCCCATTAAGGCTTTGATTTCAGCATGGTACTCACTCCATTAAAACGTTTACACGATGTCCAGTACCATTACATTAAATTACCTTACATATTGAATAAACGTTTGTAGTTGGTCAGTTATGTGCAGGTGATTCTTGTTGCTATGTAGTAGTACTGCGCCCTTTGGCAACAGTAGAAAAAGGTATCATGACCCAGTGGTTGTGCTCACATTGGCAGCAGAATAAGCATTGGGTATTTCAATGGCCCAAAATGTCCTTTGCTGCAATATGATTGAACTATTACGATTTTAATACGGTTGAGTTGCAAGCGGTCACCGTCAGATTGAAACATGGTTTGTCACGGCATTGGTCAACAGGCATTTGTATTAGACTCCATTTTAGTGGGGTTACTGATATCCCTGTTTTAGACCCTTTAGAAGGCAGGGGTTAAAACCAGGCTGGATCTCACACATGCCTCTGCATGATCGTCCGGAGATTAACATCTAGATCTAGTGCTACACATGCCTAACGTCATGACTGTTCAGCATCTGTTTCATTGTCGGTAAAATTATTAATTGGACTTGATTGATCTTGGTTAAGAAGAAATGCAAATCTGGTCAAACAAGAAATTATATAGGTTTGGTCATGGTCAAAGTCAAATGAAAGAAGTGCCCACAATTCGAGTAAATTGGCAAACTTTGTGTCTTGAGCCAATACCAAGACCAAGCAGCTGGTCAATGTGTATGACCAAGGGTATGACCATGTAACGCCCACCACAGCCACAGTTATCATTTAGCCATTGTACAGTCAACATATAGTTTTTTTAGTGGATTAATAAAGTACTCGGAAAATATCAATTCTAGTCATTCTATTGAAACTTCGTCAGCATCAACCTGATGTTTTGCTCTTATACATTTATGACAGTGGCAATAGCGCTGGTCAGGACACGATCTCGCGACAATTGCGATTAAGTCAATGTCAGAAATTTTAACATGATCTGTCAAGGAACGAGAATTTACGGAAGTAGGCATTTACGTGTGTTAACTTGAAACTAAACCCGACCACGTACTGTCATCAATACTGCGTAACGTGAACTGACTAATATAAATAGCCCACTTTGTCATTAAGATTTGCGTCAAAATATGAAAATGAAACACATTTGTTTTGACCTGAAATTGCGTGATATTTCATTCTATCCTACTAGACAAAAGGCTGGATCAATTGACCCGTTTTGAGGGCTTCGATAAACTTAAATGTTGAGCAAAATGCGACAGTTGATATTTTACCTTTATAAGGCAGACATTTTTAATGTGTTTATACATATTTCAGGCGGTGGATGCGTCGTGCTCGTTAATTATTAACAGCTTGACCTGAAAGGCTCATTAACAGTGGTATATAAATAGTTGAACAGAACCAAGTACAACATCATCATAAAAGATGCATGTTAGACGAAAGAATTGCAAACCCTGTACACTGTACATGAAGCGTCGTGAAAATGCTTGTTAAATGAACCTTTTACAATGAGATGTTTATTGGAAGGTTTTTCAAACTTACCCAGTGTCAATTCACTTACAACAAAAGACAGTCCTTCTGCGTGATCGCAAGAGACGTACCGCCCGTGGTGTAGCGCCTATCTCGTGGTCCTGTCTGGGGGGGTACCCCCCGTCTGACCTGTCCAGGGATCATGCCTGTCCTGTCTGCAGGGGGGCTATCCCCTGGCCTATCTGGGGGTTACCCCTGTCCTGCCTGAGGGTACCACCTGATCCTGTCCTGATCCACTCCCAAGCACAGACTTTGACTTCGGGGTACCCTCCAAGCCCAGACCTGGGCTAGGGATTACCCCCTCCTGCCCCAAGGCACTGTAGGTAATGTTGCAATGCATTATTGGTAGGGCACCCCTCCCCCTTCCTTCGTGATAACAGACATATACCTGTACAAATATTACCTTTTCGCAGCCTTCGGGTGAGGGCGGTAAAAACGATATGTCTAGTTATGCAGACGAGGCATAATTTAATTTCTTACGTCACATCATAAATATTTTCTGAACGAACTCTTTCTCTGTGGGTAGCGTTTCCAACCTGCCGCACACAGGCAATATTTTGTGCGTTCCTGCAATAAGATTTTGATCCCAGAAGTCTATGCTTCCCAAGTAACATTTGGAGGCATAAACAGTTTGAGCAATGCAAAATGTATCAGCCTTGTTGAGCGATCCTGGGAACGAAGTGTTTGCTGCCTCTTAACCCACCTTCTAAGTAGGTTTTACATGCTTCTAAACCGGGGATAATTTGAAGCATTAATGTGAGTCTATTATCAATAATTCAAGGACGGACTCGCAGGAGATAGGTCCCGTACTATTATGAGGCGAGTTAGGTTTTTTCTTGAATGTTTTGAATTGGTTAACAGATACATTTAGATCTAATTGTTGAAGTCAGAAATAATCTTCCTTATTTTAACTTTTAAAAGATACTAAAATTTCAAAATATCTAGTTTTTTATCCAAACCAAACTTGTTGATTAAAAGAAGAAAACCGGATAATTGCATCTTTTAATCAAAACTTTTAAAAGTATCTGGAGCAAAGCTGATTGAGTGGCTTGATTGGTCGATTGTTTTCAGAACGAGATTTTGTTTGCAACATCGTGGGAGGATCTGATCAGACTTATTTTACTTTACCTCACATTTGTACAATCATGTATATAAGTTTATTTTTCAAAGCAGGATATCAGTCTTAGGGAAAATGAAATGAAAGTTAATGCGTTATGGACTTATTAAACCTCATACACACCAAGCGGCAGCAGCAGCGGCAGCGGCAGTGTCAGCATCATCACTAGCATCAAAAAATCAAATGGCTCCAGGACCGATTCTAAAGCATCATCACTAGCAATGTCGCTGCCCCTGACGCTTGGTGTGTATGAGACAAGTATGAATCAATGGAACCCTTTTCTTGACGCTGACGCTGACGCTCGGTGTGAACGGGCCCTTACTGATCTCAGTTGGTTTTTCAAGTTCGCTTATTGCGTTTACTACCCATGTTCCAGCAATAATGAGGACACAACTTGCACACCGAACACTTTCCCCGGTCAAGATTCTTATTCCAGACAGGGAAACATAATGGCCTGTAAAAAGCTCGGACTGGAAATTTATTGCCATAGAGGCACCATCACGTAGTCTATTAGCTTTACAGACACAACCCAATCATACACGGAAATATGACTCGAATTGTAGGTTGTAAGAAAGTGATACACAAGCATGCCCTTTGAAATTGTAACGTTCCGACCTTTGTTTTTATCTTTGATGTTATCGAGTGCCTCAGGTGCGAGACTCTCCGAAAAAGTAAAATGTCAAGAAATCCTGTTCATAGAATGCACTTCCATTTTAGGATATCCCACTGCAAATTTTATTTTTTAGCCACTGAACAACTTTAGCCAAAGACTATGATTTGAGAAACTAACTTAATTCAGGCTGTTTGCTATTCTGATCTGGTCTCTTCTTTCAACAAAGGTGTCTTTTCAGATCCCTTTATTATTCAACTATTGCACACAAATGATAGAAAGTATGCAATTGAAGTCAATCTAATATTTCTTTTCAATCTTTAAATGAAATGCACATAACACAACGCAAAAAACTTGAAACTTTCATTATTTGGAGGATAATATCTTCCTTATATATTCACTATTAGGTTTCAATTTGCTGTTTCAGTTATCTTGGTAGGAAGAAGCTGCCTTGAGGGAAGCATTTATCTCTTGATTTTGATTAACCTCCCTTCAGACTTGAAGCAGCATTTAAGCTGAAGCATCAAAGGTTAGGGAAAAGGCAATTGTAATAAATACCCAAGTGGCAATCATTTCTTAAGTTTCTTTTGCGGGAGATTTTGAAACCAACATCCATTTTTAGAAATGTATCAATTTTCGTGTTCTTTTTCATTTGTTTAACTATGGCAAAAAAACTTCGCAAAAATGCTCTTTAGCACTATTCAATATAGCATGCCTTCATTGTTTTGAGAATACAATAGGTCTGTACATCTTTCAAAATCAAACAAGCCAGAAGTAAATTTCAATAGATTTTAATGCATATCGGCTCACTGATCCGAAACTACAAAATGTGCATTCAGATCTTGATAGTTCACAAATGTATTGCCAAATATTACAGATTATTTGTTGATTTTGGGTGACATTAATGTTCTAAAAACACAAAATAAAGTTTATTTATGTACATATGAATCCTAATTAATGTTTACATTCAATCATTCTGACAATTTCAATGAAACACATTATTAAAGGTATTAATTACAGGCTTAGAACTCGTAAAGAGTAATTGATCAGCACAACAGAGCGACATACCATAAATATTTGAAAGAACTAATTGCTCGTTAGGGATAAATATTTTAGTAAAGAAGTCGTCTAGCCCATGTATAGTATCTAGGCTGTTGGAAAAATAAGCCATTCCTGATACTCCCCAACCACAGTGTTTTGCTGAAAATGGAAACTTGTGCATATTGTTCAGTTCAGAGAAAACATTTCCCACATTTTGAGATCATAACTATGCACTTCAGAAAAACTTATTATTCTGGTAAATATTTATACAATTTCTGTAATAAAAGATACAATTTGACCACAATATCTGCCAATACTAATAACTAAAAAGAAAAAGAAGTGATATTCTCAGAAATATGACACTCGACTCATTACTCAACATTGGTAAGAAAAGATAAAGACGAAAACCTCTGCTACGTCTGAAATAAACACCTTACAGAAATAACTAGGGATACTGTAAGCGGTTCAGGTTACAAATCAGTCATTTCAACTTCGAGCGAAAGCTTTGTTAACGGCATAATGAAAGAGTGACAGAAAGTGCTTGTACTCATTCCAAGTTGCGTGCAGACACGTTACTGTTGCCTTGACTTTACTCCAACTATCCACCGGATCCTGAACATATCTCGTGCCAGTTCGTATTAAGTACAGTGATTGAATTTCTTACCGCAATTTGTTTCGAAAACATTTCCTAATTCAGGCTGTCTGTTCTTGTTTCTCAAACCGTAGCCAAAATAGAACTGAAATGTTTGTCACAGACACGAAATTATTTCCAGTTTTTATTTGATCATAAACATTTCATCCCCGCTACGTAATAACACTGGACTAGAAATAGTGTTAACACTGTCCAGCTAATCGAGTTTTCCATTAATCGTAGATTAGGTCATTTAAAAAATTTGTTAAATTAGTTAAATGCAATTCAAACTTGTGATAGTCAACCGTAGTAATCGATCTAAATGAGCAACAGTAAATTCACTATGGCTAGTAATAAGTGCTAAAAACTAGCAATTTACCATTGCCTATTTGGATTGATTACCATTATTGACTACCACCAGTTTGAATTGAGATAACTAATTTAACAAATTTGTTAAATAAACTAACATACTATTAAGGGAAAACCCGAGTATGATCCGTCCAGATGGTCAAATCCTTCAGTTTTAGTTTTAGTTCAGTTCGGTCAGTTCAGTTAGTGTGCTGTCACAAATGCTTGTTTCTGGTAATCTTCACCCAAAAAAGGTAATATTCACCTCAAAAAATGTAATCTTCTCCTGAAAAAGGTAATCGTTGTAGAATTGGAATTCAGCAAAAGATTACATTTTTGGGTGAAGATTTGGGCAAAAATAGTTGTTTTGTACACATAAATTTTTTTATTTGTATAATATAGCAATATAGTGTGGAAAGATAATGACGACTAGTTTTTTTAACTGACTAACTGAACTGAGTAAATTGAACTGAACTGATTAAACTGAACTCATACTAAAACTGAAGGATTTGGGTGTCACAGTTCAGTAAATAGGGAGATAGTTGTTTATGTCTGTGTCTTTGACTATGTTCAGTCTTATCCTTCTAGTTAATTCATCAAAATATTATTTCATAAGAACAACATTTATCTACAGGTTTGACATTCATAGACTTCCGATTAATAACTGCACTGTTACATTAAAATTTATAATTTAAGAACAAGTAAATTTTACATCATCTTTATTCGTAAAGTTGAAAGTTTTATTACTCAGCCACATTAAAGATTCAAAGTGCGAAGAAGTGCAATATAAATCAGAGAAGTATTTTGTACTTTGGTTTTCGAGGATTATAATAGGACTACTTTGTACTACTTGTGTTACAGTTATTTCTTAAAACATACCGCATGGTTAAGTTACATCTTACACATAACTGAGTTTCAAGTTTCTGGTAAAGGAAGAATTTATACTTGTTAACTTAACCACTTGCAGCATGAACTAATATTAGCCTTACAAACATGTTCCTATTAACAGCAAAACCAACTAATCATCGTCTGCAAGAAATGTAGAAACATTTAGTCTAATGTAATTATAGTGAACTTAAATAGAAAATGTGGTGAACTGAAAAAAAATCTTCTCAGACCAAGTGATTAAGCAGTTGTTAAATTATTGAACGAGTGCACACAGTATAGCAGTGACACGAACCAAAGTACCTTCCTAATTTCACTGAATTCAGCGAATTCAGTGAATCATGACAAAATCCAAAATTGGTATGGCTACCAGAGGTATTACCCAGCTAGTAACAGACCAATTACCATTCATAGTAATTGAATGTGTTTTTCCATTACTACCTCTGGTTAGATATCCATTGGGACTCACCACAGTGAATAGATACCATTCCAGACACAGTAATGGAAATATCTTTGTTTACCACTACATCTAGGAACATATCTGTTGTCAGATATGGAGTGTGTCTGGTAACCATACTTCTTTTGGATTTTGTCTTGATTCACTGAATTCAGTGAAAGTCATTTAGGAAAAACTCAATTACCAAATCAAAATCCCAACTTGTCTAAATCGTAAAAACGTGGTATTTGAAAAGCAGGAAAAAGCTGCTTTGGGTTTAAACTTAAACTTACTTGGATCTATACAATCCCAGCTGCATGCCTTACATAGAACAGAGATTGCTTTCGCTGATTCAATCAATCTACACAGATCTAATATAGATTTCTTACCGCCCGCGTACGTAGTACGACAGGAGTTTATGTTTTCACAGGTGTCTGTGTGTTAACAGGGAGGGAGGTACAACCTGACTTGTACTGGGGGCAGGGGGTTTACTCAGACTGACTTGTACCAGAACTTGTATGGGGGATACTCAGCCTGACTTGTACTGGAGGGGGTACTCAGTCCCACAGCTGGGGGGAGGGGGTACTCAGTCCCACAGCTGGGGGGTACTCAGTCAGGGGGAGTACTCAGCCAGGGGGTACTCAGCCCAGGTTACCCCCCCAACTGAGTACCCCCCCCCCCCACAGAATAGACAACACGGTGAGCTCTTGCTAAGCGGCGGGCGGTATGCCTCTTGCGTTCACACAGGGGGACTTTCTTGTCTATGACTGTTTTACTCTCCAAGGTATAACTATTCGGGGAATCTAGCATTATTGCTGCAGCAATGG
>JBCAUG010036320.1:0-10053 GCA_038406175.1 Haplosyllis leylae | reverse complement strand
TGTAAGGCTGCTGTGTGAGTGAAGATACCCACAGACTTGGCACATAGGGCTATATAGCAGCTTGAGCTTCTTCTCCCCTCAATATTCTTTGGTGGTGGTAAGGACATCTTCTAAACATCGCAAGTACAAAAAGGTCAGCATGCACTAAAGTATTCAGCAGAAAGAGATATTGTAGGTGAAAGTGCAAAAAAATTGACCCACTCATAAACATTATGGACGGTACTGGGGACACCTCCAGGAATAGTTGCAAAAGGTCCCATGCATAAATATTCACAATTGCCACATTTTGTCGGACAACGAGAGAATTACATCACATGACTTGAATCACAATCGTTTTGTTGCTGTGGGGCATCTTTCTCAGATGGTGGTCAGGTCGATTTCTCTTTTCAATTTCCCTTTTCACAAATTGACAAATCAAGCCGATGTTCACAGTACATGGATAGAAATGTTCCCTGTGGCTACAAGTTGTTTATCATAGACTTCAATGATCATTTGTTATCAGTTTGTAAGCCTTTACGCTTACCAACGTTTGATATGACCTAGAAAATGTTGACAACTGAGATGTGGAAATCACAACCTCATAAACTGACATTACTTTGTCAAAGGGGTAGTAAATTACATAATAATTCATTCATACAATCAATCAACGGAATTTCACACAATAGATCAAAGGATTTGAACAAAAGAATGTACACAAAAGAGAGAACAAAACAATTCAATTGTTTGCCCCCTACCCCATACTGGCATATGACTCTTAGTTTTAACCTACTATTGGAATTCTGTGCCTTATAAATAAATAGCTGTTCAGTAAAGACCCCTGTTGGATCATATTGATATTTACACTCTTACAAATTTTTTTTCTAGAAATCATAGCACAAACCAACTGAAATCTCACATTTGACAAGTCCATTACCAGGAAAAGTAAGATCACATAAGCAAGGTTACAGCTAAACAAATGAGTGTCATCTTTCAATAACGTTCCCTTATTTGACCATATATGGTCATACAAAGAAAGGTGTGTCTGGAACAAAGCATTTCTATTTGGTGCAGTCTATTTGTTTACCCTGCAGAGGCACCATCTACATATGTTCATTGAAAGAAGGCAATCAATAGGAATAGCTAGTAATGAAAAAAGATTCAAATACAATTGTTATTCGGCAGCAGTTAGTAACTGAGTGGGAAAATAGAATCCTGATAATTTACATACATCTTTATCAAATATTGTTAAATTTATTTTGCGCTATTAGTCTGCCATAACCTTTTATGAATAAAATGTTTTAGTCCAGTGGGTGATTTTAAAGACGAGACACATTAATTGGTCTTATTTGAAAGAAATGTACCAATTATGGGTGAAATGTGAAGTAAATTAGCTAAATTATATCTTTGCCAATGCGTGATACTGAAGGCAGAGACTGAAGGACAGTAAGCTTCCTGTTGCAGCAGTTATCCCAAAGTAAAACTGGAACAAAAATGAAATCTACACACACTAAGATAAAGATTTATTTTAATTCTTCAATGTGATTATCAAATAAGTATTGATTTTCACGAAACCCTACAGACTGTACAGTAGAATCTGCGTATTCGACTTACTGATCATAATACCATGGATCAACAGTTGATCCCCCTATGGATCAGTCTGCTGACAGTATTCCTGATTGAATTCATATAATCAGATCTTGCAAACTGATATTGATTTACATCCGTTATTCTAACTTGAGCAATTATCAGAGACAAAACTTTGTCAAAATTGGTTCAAGTCTTACATTTGAAAGTCTGTACCAGTACCAACATCCTTTTTTCGAAGTTGTTGTACAGAGTGTCGACGCTGTTTATCAAATCAATGTAAAATTGTAGAGTCAGTTCGAACACTATTCACAAACGCAATAGTAAAGTATTTAAAGGGTTAGTCTCCGTCACAAATGTTGTGTCAGACGAAGAGGATTGAACAAATAATAATACTTTCCTAGAAATAATAACATGATGATGCTGAGAAACATAACACGACGTTTAGTCCGAACGTTCTATATATTCACGAATACTTAGAACAGCTCAATCAATTGCAAGTAAACATTTTTAAATTTCAAGACTAATTTAATGAATATATCAGAACATTTACTGGGTAAAATATTTGAAGTTATGAGAGTTTTTCACAATTTCTCCGCAATACAAGAATGCCAACATTGCCAACTTTGTTTTAGCTCTGCCATTAAAAATCAGCTGGTCCAATGTTGCATTTATCCTGAATATGCAATCCTCATATGCCCTTTGATTTCTAATTTCATATTTACTAACATCAGTTGATGTAAACAAAGAAGAAAACTGGAAATATATAGCAACACAAAGTTGGCAATAATGCCATTATTGCCAACTTTGTGTGTCTGTGAAAAACTCGATGGTATATTTTAATTTAAGGAAAAGTTGAGTGAATTGCCTTCAAAGCGTAAATTTATTGGGAGCACATAACATATCTTGGAACATACCTCATTTTTAATGTGTCAAAAATTTGAATAGGAGAATGTAAGAAATGTGTGCACATGCATAGAATATTAGATTGTGGTACTAACAGAACACAGAAAATTAATTAGTCTCCATAATGCAGCCAAACAATACATCTACTACAAATGAGAGCATCTAAGAACCAGTGGATTTCATTGTCTGCTGCTCTTGTTCTTGTATCATGTCAGTCGTTTGTACAGTGGTTTAGCAACTACATTAGCTGCTCTGAATTACAATGACTAGCCTGCAATGGTTACTTCTATTGCATGAGTTATTTTCAATTTCTTAAGTCAGTCTATGAGCCAGAGATGCACCTCGGAATCGCAAAATTAATCACTATATTGCCTTCCGGTGTGCATACAAACTAAGTCTCCCAACACGCCAGTTCCCCGCAAAATGGCTCAATGGTTAATGGATTTCAGATGTAAGAATTCATTCTTCGTATCAAGCATGATATGAACATATTACTTTTGTCTGGTATAACGAAAAATTTTTACCTGGGGAGGCGTTGCATGTGCAGAAATAATTGACACTGATTTCAAAATCTTTGCAAAAGACTGTGTTTATTTTGGGTGAACTTAATTTGATTTCATAAAATGAAGAAAATTAAAATCTGAGTGAACAAGAGACTTTGTTCATCAGATTTGTGTCTGTGACAGATGAGTGACAAGCTCTAGAGCGGTTTGGGGAAGGATTTATATCTTTTTCAAAAGGATCTCTTTGCCACAAGAAAAATGAAACGAATTTTCAGAATAATTTAATCATCTGGGTCATTAATTATTTTTTTCATTCTTACTGCATTACAGCAAAACTTTTCACATTCTTTTGTAAACAGTATTATGTATCTTATATCTTTTAAGAAGAATGGGTTGTTTAATTTGTTTGAAGATGTTTTCTTCGTCAAAAAAAAATAATTGGTTCAAACCCCAACATCAAAAATGATTTATTTTGTAAGAATCTAACTGATAGTTAAGTGTACTGAAGCTTTCAGTTAAATGCCAAAGTAACGGTTGAACTCCATAACCATCCTTCTGAGACACTGTAAGAAACCAGAAAGACTGGTTCTTCAGTGATTTCCGTCTGCGATCGTGATTGAATGTGTGACACCTGTTTAATTGGGAAACATAAACTGTAAAAACAAGTAACACATCCAACTTTCTTATTCGTGTTCAAGCTTGAAAGTAATTCACTGCTTTGTATTTTCACACACAATTAATTTTCTCTGTTAGACAAGATATCCACAGTATATAATTTAGACATAATGCGACTTTAGTGAAATTCCTATGCAGTAATTCTTAGAGGTTTAAGAAGGGGTCAATGCCCACTTTTCAATGTTGACCTTCCCACCTACTAGTTCATTGCAAGAACACTTGTTCTGCAGGTGAGAGATAAGCGGGCCTTCCTTCCACTACTGCCGAAGGTATAGCATCAGACATGAGCTAAAATACAATGGCTTTGAAACCCAAGGTTGACATTAGGTTATCCGAAATCTGAAACATGGATATTAGTGCCAATAAGAATTATAGTCAAGAAGACATAAAAACACTTAATACTGCTCACAATATTTCTTTACCCGTCTTCCCCATTTTTGTCCTGGGCATCAAATTTGATTGACGTCCTGTACAGTCACTCAGAGGGATTCACTTGTCCTTTTTCGTCAATAATAGGAAAGTATTACTTAAGTTTCCAGATGTAACGAGACAACTGAGTCGCAATTTGACACACTGTTATCAGCCTTCTTCAAAGTTTCATGTGGTAATGACCATGTTGTTAGCATCCCATGGACTGCTTTCCATACAAAAGATATTCCCATCTACAGTGATGATAACAACGGATTTTACTGAAGCAAAATTACCTTGATAAATGTTTCAGGGTTAGATTATTCTGAGACTATCAGTGCCTAAGCTCTAGGTATCCATTGCAAAAATTGTTTTGATACATTTCTTTTCAGCAATATTCGCCGTATTTTAGATATCTATAGTAAGGTAGCAACAACGTTTCCAAAAATAAGAAATTATTTGTACCATTTGTCCACTTTTTTCTAACATCCAAAAAATTTTCTATGCTCGAAATTTTTGTCGTATCTCCAAAATAAACTACTTTGGATATTTTGTGATGAATAACTGCTTCATGTTATGAAGTCATCTAAACTAAATTCTACTACCAAATCGACAGTATTTGATGCTATTTTTGATATTCTTCATTAAATTACAACTGAAATGAAATTATCTGATCATTACCCTAAAGATAACATATATTGTAAAATATAATCTTGAACTGCCATCACGGCGACAATATGTCTTCAAATTGGAGGAAATTGATGAAACTCTTCAGAGAAAAGGATAGCACTGTCAATAGTATGAAAACTCACTTTAAGTCGTTGTGCGGAATCTCCAGGGAAATTCATTACTGCCAGGAATCTTCTACACGATCGACCTATCAAGTGCACCGGAGTGGTAAATTCTATTTCAGGGCTAAAAAGTTTCAGTGAAGTGGGTGACTGGTATCATCTGTCACCCTTTTGGTATTGTTCAATATTTCATGTTTAATCAGTGGGTGTGCATTTCTAAGCAACGCCAAAGCTGGTCATGTGAATGATTGAAAATGAAGACAACAGCTACACAAACCCGACATCTTTCTGTTGAAGAAAGAAATGTTGGCTTTTTAATTAGGAAATGGGAGTCGTTTATTTGGAACGAAATTTAAACACACCTTCGAGACAAATATTATGAGTCTATTTCAAAATAAATACTGATGAAATGTTTAGGTTAACTGCTTTGGTATAATTTTGCGTCTCATTTGATCAACGCACAACCTGCTGAGTGGTTTAAAATGTCATTTATGAACATTGATCTGTATGTGCCGAATGAACTATGTTAAATGGTTTGGTATATTGATGGAAATGTTTGTTTATCTGTGGTAAAACAATAACAAATACATTGCTGTTGTGCAAGATCCAAGAGAAAAGGAAAAGGAAATTCAGGAAACAATCAATAACTGAAATGGTATTCCGGGATATCAATTTCTCTAGACTTTCGTCAATGCCCACTGTACAACTAAAGTCAACTTGGCATTTGATTTCGCTTTGCCAGGGGGTCAGTGGCGACCAAATCTAGTGTGGAAAACCTGAATGTTATTTTGCTGAATTGAATTGGAGTTAGCTGATGTGAGAAAAGCCATTCCAGATCCCAGGAGAAAGACCTGTCCCATATGGACAGGGATATTCTACATCATAATGTCCCTCTGGTCATGATTAACATTTATCACAGTGGTTAAAGTCACGTTTTCCTGACAAAGACTATATTTTTATTCACATGTTTCTCTTTCCAGTTAAATCAAATCTTAAAAAGAGCTGATTCAAATACAAACTATGCATCAAGGCAAAAACGATAGTAAGTACATACTTCATTACAACTTTTGTTTTCTTGTCATTCCAAATGAAATTCAATCTCATTTAGCTAAAGTCAATAGATCCGCAATTCAGAGCGTATCAATAGATGAGAAATGTTTTTGTATTCAGGACATGAGACCTTAAATATCTTTAACGACGAGACTCAAAATTTCAATTATTTAGTTTATATGCTTCAGATTCAGATTCAAATGTCATATTCAAACAGATCAGATGCACATGTTTTCACAGTAATTGATGCGAGGAAAAAAACAGTAGTTTCTATTTTCACTGAAATTGGAAGCACACTATGGTTGTATTTTTATCCAACTGTTACAAAGGAACTACTTCAAGTAATCATTTGTGGTGGAATTACAGTTGCAGTGGATTGTGAAAAGATGCTGGGTTGGTTTTCAGTGCTGTAAAAAGACTTGCTTGATGAATAGACACGCATTCTTTGATGTAGCTACGTTATCATCCATTCTCTTCAACTGAGTTTTTTGATATTATTTTCACACGTACACGTGATACCCTTGAATATTGTTATGAAATGTATGCTTACGGAATCTTCAACACAATACTGCATCAAAATACAGAAACGAACAACCCGCACACCTGAAACAAATAGTTTGAACTATTTTTCTAAGAATGCGAATATGCATGAAAACCCAACTGCCAATAAGTGCTATTGTACTCCTGCTAACCACAACAAACAGCGTTCCACAATTCGTGCATACAAAAATGTCTCCAAGTACAATATTCTTCATATGCAAATAATTATGCATGGTAAATCTCTAAAAATGTAATGGATCTACAATTATAAATTTTGTGAAAACACCACAGTTCTAACATTCCATGTTAATTTGAAATGCTGTAGAAATATTTTCTTATCATTTCTGAAGTAGAATTGTACATACGTGTTAGGTGAATCAAGTTGGTAGATTTATTCTATGTTACATATGTTACAGCCTGTGTAGTTCGTTAACTAATGTGACAATTTTATTTATTCTACTTTATTGTTAATGTTTTGAAAAGCAATGTCCGGCATACAAAATAGGGCAAATATCTGTAAACAGATGTTCCTCTTCTAATATTATTTTAGAAAATGGTTCATTTTAAGGGTTTTACGAAAGTAGGATAATAGACTGTTGTTTTGTAGAACATTAATTTGCGAATGCTTCCCAAATCAACTTAGTTGGACTTCTTATTAGGACTAACATAGAATAACATTTCTCAGTTTGGTTAGTTTGTTGAAGAGTTCTAACTCGCACAGTGACATCATTTATTTCTGCATATTTAATCACCTGTACAAAGGACTTACACAGCTAGTACTCACATTTTCATAGATGGTTTATTTGTGGATTATTTTCGGTTTGTGTAAACCTTGTGTTTTTACAGCACAGATTTTCAAGAGAGAGCGTCCGCTTTCTGCACTGGTCTATGTATGTACGAGGAGAGAAAAACCTACTCAGAGTGCTTTGATATCTGCAATTTTTATTAAGGTTAGACGTCTTCAATATAAAAATAAAATGTGCTCTCATCCTTCGAAATCTTTTCCCATCGCCTAGTTTCATCATCTTGCATCACACACTTATAGTACGAATATTTTGCACGAGTATGCATATGTCTGTTGTGCATTTTTTCTGCTTGTCTTTCCATTTTACTTATTAGCTTTAAAACTCTGGATTTTATTCATTCTCTAGTAAATACATCCACCTACCTATACTTTAGTTTCTAAAACCAAAGTTACATACGTAGCATTATTGCTTTACGTAAAGCTCACCATATTTTTCTCCTTCCAACCAAATTTTTAGTGACAACTGTTACAAAGAACAAAAGCAAAAAGCAAGTACCCTGTAGAAGATGAAGGAAATCCAGTGACACCATCCTAGCTTCACTACGTTTAATACTTTGCATTGGCTTTTAGACAGATGAATCACAAAGTGTCTATAACAGACGGTAATTGGCCTGAAGTAGAGATGATCTGATCTCTGCTACAGCTACAGTGTGGTATTTGTGTTGTTGTTCATTGTAGCACAGATTTCCAGGAACAAGCCTCGGCAGTTTGCACAGGGCTCTGTATGTATA
Source organism: Haplosyllis leylae (assembly GCA_038406175.1). Lineage (NCBI taxonomy): Eukaryota > Metazoa > Annelida > Polychaeta > Phyllodocida > Syllidae > Haplosyllis > Haplosyllis leylae. The sequence continues at coordinate 2,081 of JBCAUG010036320.1, read as the reverse complement.
TGGAGGAAAAATCCTACGTTGACTGCTTTGACATTTGCAACTACTAGCACCGGCAAGGTAAGTTGTGGCATTTTGCTGCTTTCACACTCCAGTTTAACCACATCAGTCATTTCAAAAATGAACTAACCATAAACCTACTTACTACTCATTAAAAGAAGTATCTATGGATACAGATGGATACAAGGAAAGGAATCAAAACTTAGCGCCCAGTAGAAGCAACTTGATTCGACCATCAAAGTCAGATCTGTGTCTGAAAACATTTTTGCAACACATTTGTCACCATAAACTTCATGGTCGATTTCTCACAAGTAATATAGTTTTACAAGTGTATTTCATATTGTTCAACATTACATCATTTTTCTCATACAATCATTTGTGTGGTTGAATTCGGTGTTTGGTGTTTCTGTTATTTATTAGTCTTGTGAATTAATGTTTCCTCTTCCATCAATCATATAAAATATGAAACTTTCGTGCGCTGGGAAACTCTTAAACTTTTATATTTTGTGATTGATGTTGTGAGCTATATTTGTATCAATTGGGTTTTTCTTAAAAATGACAAAAATAACATTTTCAAAAGTTTTCAGGTTGATTTGTGATAGTCAATGTTACGTTCTGGAGACAGAAAAATACAATTGATCCCCCCCAAATGCAACAAAGGGTTAATTAATTATTTCTTTCACAATTCGTTCTGAAATTGTAACGCCTTCAAAAGCTAAAACTTACTTTTGCAGATTGATGACTACAGTGGTTGCAGTTCCATAAGGAGGCATCGTCAGGAAACTACCACAGCTGAATACATATAGAATCCCTTTTTTCCTTCTACAACACAGAGCATCATCCACATAGCAGTTTATTAGCCAGATCAAATGCACAGACAAACTGACCAAAAATTCCAAATAGTGTAGCAGAATAGCTGCAAATGTCCCTCAGTGTTTTTAACGGACGCTCGGAATTCTGAAAGTTCATTTGAGGATGCAGTATTACTAAACATTTAGACCGTGCAGTTTAAGTACCAACATGAGTAATTTAATTTAAAATCATCCTACTTCAAACTCTAATCACTTTCTTTTCATTAATGTGGGAAAATATATTAAAGAACAAAGAAAGTCTATTATTCTTGGATACACACTCCGAAGTTGTCTTCAATTACTTCCACTTGTTAATTGGTGTTATTGTACAAAATGAAACTATCACTTTACACAGAGAGCTGTAGGTAGTTGTGGGACAGTTTTCTGTGGGAAGATTTTTTCATCAATAAAATTGTGTCTTGTACATCATTTCGTGGACCAAAGTAATATTGTGATTCTTCCAGCGGACCAGTTAAAATTCTGTGCTACAAATAACATTATTGTAAAATGTGTTGAAGATGATGTTAATTGTAAGCACCTTTATTTTTACAATCATATTGTTACAATAGTCAGAAACTACATTTTATCACAACTGTAGTGTATTTTATTGTTGAAAAAAGTTTTCAATTTCAATATATAGATCTACACAGATATATTTGAAAAAATATCACTATATTAGAATAGGTTCATTCACGCGTAATGCAGAAGAGTGCTGTTTTCAGATTTATCCCCAGTGCTTTTTGTGTGTTCACTTGAATTCATGATTTGTCACATCAATTTAAGTTTGGGTCACAGACAAAACGAAAATGTATTTGTGTCATTAAGAATTGTCAATTATTAAAGAAAAATATTCAGTTATCGGAGATTTATGTAGAAACACCTTACACCAAAAACTTTATTTTGTGGTAAATTCTTTTGTAAATAAATTTTAGTTAGAAAAATAAAATGAGTTGAATATTTTAAACTGCAAGGCAATATGGCCTATATTTGTTAATATATTTCGATCTAATTTGTATGTTTAACAGGTCTGTTAAGCTATAATTACTGACCAAACATTGACCAGAAGTAACGAGCAATTGTTGCCCATGGCCTTCTTGTGACAAACTCTGAGCTACCAACCAGCCCAATACAATTACTGTGGAAACATTTGCAACTGTACCACCCTGAGGGAACAGCGCAAATTTCTGACTTAAACGACAATATCAGTAATTTCTGACTTTTTGCTTTCCATGT
>JBCAUG010036309.1:0-10053 GCA_038406175.1 Haplosyllis leylae | reverse complement strand
TTGAACACCTTCATGTTTTTGGAACAGTCATCGAAATCGAAAATTTTCAACCGAAAATTTGTTTCAATATGGGGTGATGTACTATAACGTTTCCTTGACTTAAGCCGAAATGGGTCTCCTACAGAAACAAAGGAAATTAACCACAGTTCATTGTTTCTGTTTGATGAAAAACAGGGCAGATGTTGTTTACCGTGTCGGCTGGAGCTTATTTTTTGTCTTTTTCATGAGACAAGACACAAAGGAAATAGCCTGGGCATTGTGGACCTTGGAGATCATTGTGTTCAGGTGCACATACGCGCATTCATCAGGAGACCTGAGGGAAGTCCCAGGGCAATTAGATAAATGATATACCAATATCAGCTAGCTTCACTGTGACTACAAATCATCCAGCTAAACTGGCAAACCTTTTTAGGCATGATCATAAAAAGGACGTTTGGGAGTTTTTCCACAAATTGTAATAAATACTGATGCACCAAGTTCTTATCAACACCATAGTAAGTTATATAGTCTAGCTTTCGTCTGTTTGGCAGATGTCGAGTACACATTTGGCCTACTTGATATATTGCATAAAAAAAAGTCTATCCGGAGTGGCTCAAACGGTTAGCACACTATGCTGTAGCAATTTTGGTCATGGGTTCGAGTCCCACCAATGCATGTTGATACATTTACATGTACATAAGTTGAAAAGATTGGTGACCACGCTGGCCACCAAGACAAAGCAACCAGAAATGAATCCATTGCATGCAGGTAACAAAGCATGCAAGCAAGAGATCCTCCAGAAGTCCATAAGAGGGATATCAGTGAATCACGCAAAAAGGGGATCCACCCTGGCTTTGAAACCCAGGGCAGACGTCACCAGAAGTGCAAAACAGGGGTATCAGCGGCTCCACAAAAAGGACTTATGTGCTCAAATTTTTTTTTAAAAAAGGGGATATCAGTGACCCCACAAAATGGACTTCTGTCCTTCAACATTTTTAGAAAAAATTTATTCAAGCCTTTTGTAGAAAAAGTTCTTTTCTGGTACTGAACATTTCTGAAGGTTTATTTTGAAGTATTACGTCTATTGTGCAGCGACGTTGAGGATGTTATGAGCATTCACTATTAATACCAACTGCTGCTTTCATGAACACCAACTGGGTAGTACACCGCGACCAATGGTTATTTATTATCGAAAGAATTGTAGGATAACTTGAAAAAATTTTATGCCTCCAGCTATCAGATGACGATTCCACAAATACAGAAATCGTCTTTGGCTACAAGAAGTTCCTTTTGTGGTGAAATAGTGAGTCGTACAGTATTGTGAAACACTAAGAGAGAAATGTCAATAAATATCTCGGTTCAAGTAAATTCGGGATATATTTGACCAGTCAATGTTCCTACTGGTTTCCATAATGAAATTAAATACAGCATTGAGAGTGAAAGCTATGAATTAATTATACTTTATCCCAAGTGTTTCACTTTTTACCAATGTCTTGAAACTAAGATGATTAGAAGGTCTTGCGAATGGGCAGTTCCGATTAATATGAATTAGACATGAAACTTGGTAGAGTCTGGTGCCTGGATCGGCAGACACGTGATGAACACAGTGGGCCTCATAATTCTAAACTAGAAGCTCGTATTAGTTTAAATCGCCGAAATGCACGCAAATTGTGGCGACGTGGTGAGGGCTTAGAATGCTTCCCACTGGAATTTTTCAAAGAGATATTTTAGATACATTCCAAATGGTTTTCCAAGGTTGATGAAATATCAAGATCTACCACAACAGATTCATCTTGCCTTCTAAATCCAATCTCCAGTTGCAGCTTGAAACAATTGTGACAAAATTGTGAATCTAGTGTTAAATATTGGCCAAGGAAGGTCTTATACTAAACATTTACACCTGTTATCAAGATCTCCTGACAATCCGACACCTTTGATTTCGCTAACTTACCGTAATTCTCTCCTAAACTACATTATTTTGTCACGTTTTTAGCCTTTTTAAAATATTTCTTCAAATGACAGTTTTCCATATTGGCACACGCGTGCAATGTAATATGCATTCCGCGTAAGGTTTCCCAAGAACTAGGGAGTTAACTACATTCTCCGTAAAAAGGGGTACTAAATAACCCAATCACAGCCCAGTTACATTATAATAAGCCTGCCTGGTGTAAGAGCTACTCAGCGGCTCTTTCATAACCTCAGCCAATCCGACCAGGGATACAGGGTACTCAAGTAATGGTAGTGCCTCAGACCAGGGTTCTCATTTGACATAACCATGCCTTAACTGCAGCTCTGCAAGTCCTGGAGCCACAGCAAAAAGACACGAAGGCCTTTATTACTGATACTAAACCGCTGCCAAGCAGGGAGCTTAAACACATACGCATTCAATATGAACCTAAAATAGACTGCAAGGAAATACTTCAATGAGAGTTTTATACATTGTCCATGCAGCTACTACAAATCCTTTGGCAGAAACTTTGAGAAATACATCTAAGTTCTCCAGAGGAAGTTTACTTTCTGCATTTTCAGAGATGACCAATGGCCCCCCTGCCTTCATTCCACAAAAGTCCATCTCCCAAAAGAGAACTTTTCAGGCACAAAAAAAGCAACGGCGAGTGAAGGCTTCTGGTCCGTGCGACCAAGCTCTTATCAGTGTTTTCAGTTTAGAGTAGTTTCAAATATAAATGTTAAATAAATGAATAAAAATCTTAATTTTGCTTTCAAAACTCTATTTCTTAAAATTTCACAATGTTTCTTGAAAAAAAGGGAACTCAGTTGAAGAACAATGCAGACCTCGAGCAGAAAAACATTTTCTGAGTAAATAATGCTCTATTTTAATTGCCATTTTTCAAGACATATTGCATGAAGATTCTTTTTTCCAATTTTTGGTGGCTGGTTAGAGTCACCTTAGTGGTTGATTGGCTGTTTTTGCCCTGAAATTTTGGGTCCGTGGTGGGAACCTACGAAGACCTTTTGTGGCTCAGTAACTGTACATGGGGTGATGGTTGTACCTGGAGGTGGTGGGGACATCTCAAGACAACATTGTGTAATTTGAAGATTGTTTGAAGATTTTCTGACCTAGTGTGGTGGGACCCAAAAACCTAGTTTATAATTACCTTTGCACCCTTTGCACCCCTCACACCCTTCGCACCCCTTGCACCCTTTGCACCAACCTTCTCACCCCTCACACCCTTCTCACCATTCTCACCCTTTGCACCCCTCACACCCTTCACACCCCCACACCCTTTGCACCAACCTTCTCACCATTCTCACCCTTTGCACCCCTCACACCCTTTGCACCCCTTGCACCCTTTGCACCCCTTGCACCCTTCACACCCCTTGCACCCTTTGTACCAAACTTCTCACCCCTCACATCCTTCTCACTATTCTCACCCTTTGCACCAACCTTCTCACCCCTTGTACCTTTTGCACCAACCTTCTCACCCCTCGCACTCTTAAGGAAGTTACGGGCAAATGGAGCCATATACCAGAGCAAGCAAAGGGGGATCAAGGGCTGTGATTTGGATAGAGGAGACTGGGATGAATCCAATGGTGAAAGCAGATTGAAAATAGGACCATTATTAAGGAAGCTACAGTATACACCTCTGTATATGCCACCATATGCCTCTGTATATCCCACCATATGCATCTGTGTACACTGTCATACACCTCCGTATACACTGCCATATGCCTCTGTATACACCATCATATGAGTCTGTATATGCCACCATACACCTCTGTATATGCCACCATACACCTCTGTATAACTGCCATATGCGGCTGTATACAGTGCCTAGTGTAGAAGTACCTTTTCCACCTTCACTCCCTTCACCCCCCCTTTGCCCAACTTTTCTTCCCTTTGCTCGCTTCACCCCCTTTGCTCCCTTTTCTGCTGTTCACTCCTTTGTCCCTCCTTCACCCATTCACTTCCTTTGCCCCTGCACTCCCCTGTGCCCCCCCTTTGCTCCCTTGACCCCTTTAAGTTACAGGCAAATGGAGCCATATACCAAAGCAAGCAAAAGGGGCAAATTCTATACTAGGGTTTAGGGTGTGTAAAAATGGGAGCAAGGGCTGTGATTTGGATATAGGAGACTGAGATAAATCCAAAAGTGCAAGCAGATTGAAAATTGGTTCGTTACTAAGGAAGTTATGGTATATGCCTCCATATACACCACCATATGCCTTTGTATATGCTGCCATATGCCTCTGTATACACTGTCATATGCCTCCATATACACTACCATATGTCTCCATATATATACCACCATATGCCTTTGTATATGCCACTATACACCTCTGTATATGCCACCATGAGCCTCTGTATACACTGCCATATGCCACTGTATATAGTGCCTAATGTAGAAGTACCTTTGGCCCCCTTCACCCCACTTTGCTTCCCTTTGCTCCCTTCACTTCCCCTTTGCTCCCTTCACTTCCTTTGCTCCCCTTTGCTGCCTTTGCTGCCCTTCACTCCCTTTGTCCCTCCTTCACCCCTTCACTCCCTTTGCCCCTGCACTCCCCTTTGCCCCCTTTGCTCCCTTGACCCCTTTTGCCCCCAGGAAAACTATGATCAATGGAGACAAATCCACAGTGGGAGCAGATTGAAAATCGGGCCATTATTAAGGAAGTTACAGGCAAATGGAGCTGTATACCAAAGTAAGCAAAGGGGGCAAATTCTATACTAGGGTTTAGGGTGTGTAAAAGTGGGACCAAGGGCTGTGATTTGGATAGAGGAGACTGAGATAAATCAAACAGTGAAAGCAGATTGAAAACCAGACTATTATTAAGGAAGTTACAGTATACGCCTCCATATATGCCTCCGTATATGCCGCCATGCATATGTCACGGTTAAACGGACACAAGGTGCATCCCTGTAACCTTTCTGTACTTAGCCGGCCAAGCCTCTCTCTTGCAAAGAGAAGGGAATAGCCGGTTACAGTTACTCAGGCCACTACGGCTTCGCCATAGCCGCCATCCCGGTTCACACGTGCATGAGTAATTAATACTCACACATGCGCGGCCAGTGCCCAACCGGCCCCACCCCTTCCTCTCCAAATGGTATAAATACCCAAACTCACGGAATTCAGGGAGTCGAGTGGAGTTTGGTTAGGTTCACCCCGGATTCGGACTTAGGCTCGAATCCGTTGTTCTGGTAGCCCTAGTTTGTTGGTGCTTCACCGACTTGTCTCCCACTAGAGCACCTTGACTGGCTAAACCGGGATACTGGCCTCTGGCTCCACCAGAGCCCTCTGCATTCTAAATAGTAATCCATTTAGTTTAGTTATCTTTTAGCCAGGATCAGGCCTCGCCGACGAGGCCATAAACGTGATAGTTAAGTAATAGTCTGGCACCCTAAGCGCGCAATGGTATGCCGGCGTATGTAATTAGACGGGACAAGGACTGCCGTTTGGAGGACTGGAGCAGTGCCTGCCCTCTTAAGTCGTGGCAGAGAGTGCTATAGGCCAGTGGCATCTCTACCACCGGCGCAAGAGGAAAGTAGGAACATCTTAGCCGACCACCCATCTCGGAAAAACCGCGACATATGCATCCAAAGTTTTTGAGATACATTTCACCTTCACCTGGAATACAAAAAGTCAAGTACAGATGCACTCGAAGTGTGTTGTGTTGTCGATGGTTTGTTTAATTTAAATAAACAGATCCAGACAGAAAAAAGATTGTTTCGCGATTCACTACCTCACTCAAGTGCCACGACTTAGAATATTAAAAAGTTGATGTGTCTGAAAAATACGTTCTGACAAAATAGTTTAACATCAGTTCGACCCTGCGGAACTCTCCTCTTTGCGACTGGTATTTTTAACTAGAAGACACTGATCAGAGTTTATGCATTTTTTCCGTCTTTCGGCCTCATCATTTACAACGTTCTTTTCCTCTTCAGTGAAAGGTCGGTGCAGAGTCCAAATGCAAGTTTGTCCAACGCCCGTCATGCAAACCACTGAATACCCTCTTCGTTCAAGTCTATCAATCACAATTCGTGGAACATCATCGGTTCTCCATTCCATGCTGCAAACACCAAGACACATGTCTTGAATTTAGTTGAAATAAATGTTTGGAGATCCAGAATGGTTTAGATTGAACGAAGCCAGTAACAAACAAACAAAAATTCTCAGGTGTGACATCTGTAAATAACATTGAAGAAGTTTAAGAATGCCTTTAATTCCTGTATAGTTTTTCAAACAACTGTAAAAATCTGTATGTAAGAAACACTAATGTTTGTCATTGGCATCAAAATACTCACAAGTTATTGCCCAATTGTTTTATTAGTTTAGCACCGAGGTATCTCATAAGTTCAGGGTCGCTTTCTTCATCGCCAACCGTACATGGACCACTTTCCTGCAAATACCAACAATCTTAAAACTACTACACCAAGCGAACGCGAGAGGAAATTTTCTTTAATCTTTGCCGTTATCCAATATGTATAGCAAGTTGAATTTCCCGAGAACCCAGTTGAAAGTGATGTTCCATTCGCGTCGCTGAGTATAAAAATACTGTAAGGGTACTCGAATTAAATAATGTATCACATCAAATCTGTTTTTGTCGAAGAGAAAGAGATGCAAAAGTTCGTACAGTAATACTTACTGTAAATGTGTAGACGTGATAACCGATAAGCGACGCAAACACCTATGCTCTGCGTATGCTTTGGCCTTAGGCGTTTCGCTTGCATTTTGCTTTTTTTTCAACCGTACAATCAAACCATCCCCAAAAAGTTTTTTGTTTGGGGGGGGGGGGGGTTAGTACGACTCGAATTTTAGTAACATGCCCGACGAACGCCTGTGCCTTTGGCGTTCTCTATTTCAGATAAATTATCAGGTCACAGATGTATACTTTTTCCGCTGTGCCATACATGTACCTACCAGTCTTACTTGCGTGCTCACTAAAATATGGGGCATGTTCTTCGCTGAATCTTTCAACAAAACAAGAAAATGGAAAAGGATAAAAAACAAAACAACTTATGAGCGATAATTGCAGTTGTTCCCGAAAACGTTATGCATTGGTAAAGGACATCAAAAATTCGAGAAAAGTCATGCGATGGAAACTGTGACCATCGGCTATTTGCGATGTAAATACGACGGTGCATGGAATTCTGATGAGGCAACAATCTTCAAAATTCATCAGCTTCCAAAAACTTGTGTCCTTTTTGCTTCTTTTCTCCTATTTACAGATCCAGACACTATCTGTGCTTCATCGTTAATTATTTTGTTTTAATGGAAAACACCAGGATCTAATTGTAAACTTTATTCAACAAATAGGTAGATAAAAGAACAGAAAAATTGATGTAGAATCTGTCGTTTGTATAAAAATGTGTACCTCACTCATTGGCCTTGTTATTTTCCACATGAAAATTTCTTCAGAGCTGAAAAATAATCACTAAATTTTTATTTTCACTATTTGGATCAATTTCAAAATGGCCAAATAAAAACAGAGATTTTGGCCAAATAAAACACACACTGAACGTTCTCATTGATTGCGCTTCGCTTTGTCATGACTAACGGAGAAACTGTTGGTAACGCATGAAAAGGAGATGTCAGTAAGTCAAACAAAATTGTAAGAAAGTCAAAAGAAAATTGATTTGATATCTAACCCGTGTACTTAAATGGTACGTTTCCTTCAGATCGATAGTACCATTTGCTTCTGGCTTATTCTGCACGTGTGTTTCGTGGCAACCATTCTTTGAAATGTTCTCGTCAGTAGTCAGTTTCTTACTGGTTTTTTCCATGATCTCTTGTACCGCTGTGATGACAGCAGCAAACCAAGCCAGACCAAAAAGTATCCATATCCCTAAACAAATTCGGTAAAGTCCTCGATACCTGTCCATATCAGTCTCCAGTCCTGAAGAAATAACAAAATAGAAATTAAGAGAATACTGCCGCATGTTAATTAATTGAAAAAGATAAATTGCAGCCAGATTTCACAAGATTAGTTTGAAAATTTCATGGAAAATCTGAATCCGTGAACGGATTAATTAGATACTTTGTCTCAACTTCTCAACTCAACAAAAGTCGCATGCTGTCGGAGACTGGATCTCATTGACCAGTCAGCACAAATTGCATGGAAACATTTGTTGTAGAATTCTTGAAGTGGAAAGTGATTAACAAATTCTAGCTGCACATAATACATCCCCTTCGTAAGGATAATGACAACTAAACGGATACGGGAGTGAATCAAGGGACCATTCCGCACGGCCTTGTTGCTCTGGCTCGTTTTGATACTTGTTATTTCAAATAATTTACATTTATTAGATGGGAACTTACCAGCAACGTAGTCTCCAAAACCGATTGTTGAAAGCGTGATCACAGAATAATAAATAGAAGTTCCATAATCCCATTCTTCAAGAAATTGAAACAGTGCAGAAGGAAGCAATATCATGAAACACGTTCCAATTGTCACTAACTTCAATAATCCGACCACTTTCACCTGCTTTGACACTTTATCGCGTCGGAATAATTTCACAGTTAACCATTTACTAATTGACTGTATTCTTTGACCAATAAAAGCCAAATATGTCAAGCAGAGTGGTATGCCGATCAAAGCGTAGAATAGACAGAATATTCTTCCTCCCGTTGTTGTGGGTGTTTGATTGCCGTAACCTGAAGAAAACAATGATTGCCGTAACCTGCATGAAGAACATTTTGGGTTTATTCGATTTTGGTTTTGAAATTGGGTGAATTCATCTAATTAGTTGAATTAGACAAATGTTTTATGAATAGTGGAAAATACCATCTGTGAATAGTAATTTATTCATACACAGTGTATTCAGCTATCTGTGGATAGTGTAAATTCATTAGGCATTCTATATACATGGATATGATACTTTCCATGTACTGTGCAACCTCATATTGTAACTATCTAGGAATAGTGAACTGATCCATGGATAGCACAAAAGAACATTTACCTATGCATGGGTAGTCAATTCCACTGTCTGTATGCAATTAGATGAATTAGTACAATTCAAATGTTGAAGTTGAATTTAATTTTTGCTGTGCTTTGCACGATTTGGCTGAGGCCAAATGCTTTGGTTTATCTGCAGTTGTTTTTTTTAACTAAATCCTCATAATCATTTTACTTAAATTGTCAATATATTGTGAATACCACATTAATCTGGTGTATTTATTTCCATAAAATATTCGATATCACCATTCAGATTTTATTTATTTAATCCAAAAGTACATCCTAATGAGACACATATTGAGCTCAGATTTTAATTTTAGACTAACTTGAATTCAGTATAAGAAATATTTGCAAAGAGAATGTCAAATGAAGAGTCATTTATACAGTTTGATTTGAATTTCCAGGAAATTGTTTCGGAAAAAGAGAACTAAAGCAGAAGAGTGACGTTTAGAAAAAGAACTTTTTGCCACATTTGGAAACATTCATAAATAGGAAAACTTCATTGCAATAGACTAGGGCATACATTTTTCATTTCTATCTTTTTTGAAGATTGTGGTTTACCTATTGTTGTAACGACGGTAACAGCAAAAAATATGGAATTGTAGTAATTCCAGATTGATATTGAGTCATCTGCAGTGCCGTTTACAAATACCAATCCGCTTTCATATGCCTTAATTATTGTCCGTGTCAGAACTCGTAGTTTTTCGGGAGTCATGCACGCATTGTCATCTGAAATTAGAAATAAGATGTGAACAGAGTTGAACAGAAGTGCGATTGCGGAACTGTTATTAAATCTTCACTCTTACATGATTCCCCTTGGCAATCTGTGCGAAATTCTATTTGAAAGTACTGTGTCTGTATTTCAAAATGACAAAAACATCTAATAAACGAGATCGCAGTGACATTTTTATTTTCTACACAAGTTTACAATAATCATTAGTCTCCCATTTGTTCCTGGAAATGTACACATCACCTTGGTTTATAATAACACAAATCTATTTTGCTGTGCCTCAATTATGCTCTCAGCTTATGGTTTGCGATGACATTCCAGTTTTTCGCGATACGCATTTCTGACACATCTGTCAGATCTTTAAGGAGGTATGTCACAATTAATTCAAAGTAATTGGAATTTCGTAACGCTTTTATATTTTGTTGTTTACCTTACAA
>JBCAUG010036298.1:0-10053 GCA_038406175.1 Haplosyllis leylae | reverse complement strand
GACTAACAAAATGGTAGTCGACTAGTCGGACTCATATCCGACTAGTCGACTAGTCGTAGTCGTTCTGCCTTCCCTACCATACATAATCTAGGGTTTAATTCTTGAACTGTCAACTATTGGTAATACTACACTCGGAATTGCAACAGGAGTCAACGTAATCAATGTTACATCGCCCCCAAATAAAAAAAAAACGCTTCAGACTCTCGTCAATCTGACATACCCCCGGACAAAAGACCCAACATTCACATCATTACCCAAGGAAGAGCTAAACCCCGCGGTCCATATTTTATTTCCACCTTGGAACATACAACTAACTGTATTTTGAATTAATTTATTGACAACCAAGTCCTAAGTTGCGCTGCTGCTTTCTTTCACACAGAAGGACAGTTGGCAACGTTTTCTACCACACCAAGAGTTCTACTTTCAACTATGTCGTTCTGTTTTGCCTTCAAAGTTATGATCGCCTTCCCGAAATCCTTATACTTATGATAAGCTTCAAAGCACGGAGTAATGCAAAGGGCCTTCTCACAATCTGGACACCAGTACGAAGAAAAGAACCTCTTCCCTTTTCCAGTTGTTTTGTTGTGAAAAAGACCACTGCAAGCATAGCATTGTTTGCTTGGTCTTGCCCGTTTGGCTCCTTCCGCACAAGGTATGTACTGGGGGAAGTGCCTTTCTCGTAATCGGTGTTCTCCAGCACAATACTTGTCTGGATGACTTGTTAAAGTTGTTCCAGTGACAATTGGTAGTCCACACTTGCTGCATTTTAGACCTATTCTGTTGTCCTTCAATTTGCTCTTCTGGAAAAATACAAAATTCCACGTAAATTAAGACTCCTAGAATCTTTACTAAGATTTACCAAAGTAAACCAAGTGTTGCAAGCAAATTTGAATACGGAGCGAAAATTGTAATTGGGTCCCATTCGCTGTTGTGACAACAATCTGGAAAATGGATTTCTTCAAAGCAACTGCACATTGAAAGAATCGGGCTTAGGCACACTCAGTAAACGAACTCCGGTCCTTGCCATACAAAAAAGTTTATGGGTTGGGAATATCCAATCGTTCTCTTTTTGTATGTTGATCAGTTCCTTTGATGTTGTGAAATGTGATCACTTAAATGCTTTTTATTAGTGAATCCGCTGCCACAGAATTTGCAGAGCAGCATTCCATGCCGTCTTAACTGGTGGTTCAACAGGTTGTCTTCTCTGTTACAAGCTGCATTACACAAAGTGCACCTCAGCTGCTGCCCGTAATGGATGCTCTGTACATGCCGCTTAAGATTAGCAGTTTCTGTAAACGTCTTTTTACACACATAACAATACGATCCCAAATGCTTCTCATGGTATTGGTGCTGCAAAAGTGCCATTTCAGTGGAGAACTTTATTCCACACTTAGGGCAGACAAGGTCTTCTAGTGTAAGCATTTGACGTTTCAGCTTGTGCATCTAGAAAAAAGATTGATACAAGTATTTTTAAAGTTCTCGGTAAATGCACAATCCTCCATTCCAACAGAAGCAGAGATACTAGTACATGCATTTACTTGTTGACGATTTCATGACGATTGACTTTCTGGCAGCATTGGGAACATTCATTGTTCACTCAACGAAAATAATGTAGAAAATAAAAGAGCTGATTTAATTTAGTATTTGGTAATTATAAAACTCTCCAAGATAGACGAATTTGCTTTTCAATGCTTCAATTTCTTGGCACCGATATTGCAAATTTGTTGAAACGCAATCCGCCCTCTGTATCGTCGCCAAGTCATTTCTGTGTTTTCCATGTAAATAACAGAAATGGTACGATTTTTCTTTTTATCAATTGTGTTCCAATACGAAAGCTGTTTCCTTTGTTATATATCAAAATCACTCCAAAGTATCTGGGAAGAACAGATCAGGGTTAAAACTAACATTTGGGTTCCCTTAACGTTCACCAGACAGTTCGTTCATTCAATTAATTCAGACAGGATAAAATCACAACATACAAGGATTGTTGCCCAGTTGATACAATTGTTTTATTCTAAAAAAATGTTTTCAATAATTGCGTATGTACAATCAATGCATAAAAATATAAATATGTACATTACTTGACAAAATTATTTAAATACGGAGTCAACTTCATCGCCCTGACTCACAATCGAATCCTCAGGAATGTAAATTCCGTGGGCTTTAACTTGATGTGATTTGTAAGAATCAAGGCGGTTAAACACCTTCACACAGTAAGGACAGTGGAATTTAATGTTTTCATGTACCGACAGGATATGTCTCTTCAGATCAAACCGTCGCGTGAAGCTTTTTCTGCACAGGACGCAGTATTTATTGCTAAAATGATCCTCTGTGATTTGGTGGCGTAGCAGATCGCGACCCCTTTGGAACACAAGGTCACAGTCACTTTTTGGACAGGAATACACCAACTCCTGGTCTTGTTCTGTTTTCGTGACAATTTGGCGGTCTTCATGTTTAACCTTGACTTTGACCTTTTTGCGGCCCTCACGTTTGACCATGAGCGGAGTGTAAACGATTCCCAGAGACTTCATTATTGACTGCGCCTGGCTTTCCTTGCGTTTTGCACCACTCTGTAACGATAAAGTACCAACATATGATTGTGCTAGATGCTAGCATTTCAGCGAATTGTATTAGTCCAATTGACGTCTCCCTATTCCCACAACTGCATACTGCACCCACACAAAACGGTCAAGTTCCTATTGGCAAGAAGTGCACCATTAGTGCAAAGAAGCATGTTTTCAGGAAAAACCATCTGTCGTTAATAGTACTTCAGTTGCTACTGTGCCATTTCATATTTCATCACTTCAAAACAATCAAGAGTCTAGACATCTCTCATCCAGTTTACTTTCAGTTCTGCTCTTAAAAAATCTTCTATGAGCCCTGAAGGGTGGTTTCATTTCAACGTAATTTAACATTCGTCATTATAATTCTTCATTCCATGATGCCATGCTCCTTTCGACGATGATCCTTGTACAAATACAACCGGCCATACATATTTCCACATTCTGTACACTGAAATTTTATATTCTCGTGCACTGCCTTGATATGTCTCTTCACTGTAAAATCATTTGCAAAGCCTTTCCTACATACTTCACAGCGCGAATCCTGAAAGTGATTCTTGGCCATTTGATGTCTTAGTAAATCGATCCCTTTCGAGAAAGATTCCAAGCAATGCTGAATCGGACAAATGAAGATGGCATCCACGACCCCTGCCAGCAGAGGGGAGTTTCCGACTTTTAACGATGAATTGGTCAGGTCCACAATTCCAACTTCAATCTGTAATAATAAATTCACCAGTGAATAGTTGGCCACATTGTCGACAGCCTTGTATGGAAGCAACTTGCCAACAACTGCCCAATTCTCCCCACCCCAAACAATTTTTTCAGAAGATGACGAATACATGTGCAGTCTCAGTCAAGCTTTTCTAATTGTCCACAGAAATAACGCAACTTTGCACGCAAGATTTTCGTGGTACAGATCAACCTGAAACAGCAAGGCGATCATATCTCTCTCAACTCTCTCGTTAGGTTGTATTACATGTTGTATTAATACACAACATAGAAAGAACGCACACAAAACACCCGAGCTGTTCAGAAATCGTATGGTTTAAAGTACCAAATTGCGATCATGAAACTTGAAAAGACGGTGAAAAGTCAATCAATTAACGATTCTCTCGTCTTTCTGATTGATGCGTTACGTGTATTATTTTATTTACGTGCATATCAGAAATGTGTCTGCTAGTTCTCTGAAGTCATTCCAGATTCCATGGCATTTTCCTTATGTGAGTAATCCCGTGTCTTCAGCTTGTCCTGCCATAAGTTATCTCTTCGAATGTATTTTGCTGAGCAATAACGACAAGAAAACGTAACGTTTTGATGGATTGTGTCTTTTCAACACGGCATACTCGTAAAATTCTCTTCCACAACCGGCACACTGCAGGTTCATGTTTCGTGTCAAGTTGACATTGAAGAATAGCTTTCCTCGATAGGAATACTTGTACACAGAATTGCACGTCAAACATTGGAGAGTTACTTGCAAACCCAAGAGTGTTAGTCGTTAACGGATCTAGTGCATGAGCGTACAATTGTAGAGCTCCCTTTTTCTGCAATAATAAAACAAAGGAGTCACACATCTAAACTGTGCTTAATTTCAGAAATTTAATTCTATTGAAAATTTCAGCACATACAAAAAAGCATTGTGTGATGCAAAATCTAGTATGACTCCTTTGCTCCAGCTTATCCCTTCACGAAAATATGACACACTCCGGGAAAGATTGGAACTATTTAGTGTGAGCATCATCCTGTCTATAAAAACGAAACCAATGGAGACTATGTGTCATCTGTACGTACCCTACAAATTATAATTTATTTAGAACTGAACGATTAACTTTCAGACCCAATAAACCGCAATAAATCCGTATCCACAATTGGAAAGATATTTTTCTGCAAACAGCCTCAAGAATAACTAACGGTGACTTGCCAAGTACAACTGAACAGTAATCTTTACGTTGACAAGTTAAAACAGTAAATTTCAAACTACTTGAGACAAGCAAAAAAGTTCCATCTATGGTAAATTTTGCACTAGTGCTTGTGTGTTGTGGCAGTGTTCAAAAGGAATTTTTTTACGCCTGTGTACCAAGGAATTTCGGTTTTACAATACTCCCTCCATTCCACAAAAGATAACATATGTTGTCAATAATATTATATATGTGTTCTTTGTAAAGTGTTAAATGATTTAGTCTTAAAAGTACGGTGGTGAAATATCAGGAACTAAAACCTGAAAGTTTCTCTCGAAAGACTGAAGTTTACTTGAGCCTCACTGACTTAGTTGATCAATTGTCAGGGCTCGGACTGGCGCAAGATTTGGTTTTTCCGACCAAAAGCAATTTCGAAACATGCCGCCACCACCGTTTTATACCCAAGTAATTTCTAACGTGCAGTAAAGGTTAATATTATGAAAGTTAATAACGAGCAACGAACAGCTTACCTGCTAACACAGATGAGAGTTTTAAATGTTACGGAAACATCACCGACATTACTTTCCAGCGAGTACCAGTAATTCAGATAGGTATGTACAGAAGACAACTTTCACGCTTTCGTAAATATTGTACATGTACTAACATTAACTAAAATTCTACAACTGTGTCTTGTTAACTGCAAAATCAGTGAAATGCAGCGAACGTTTCTCTCATCTGTGATTATTACCAAATCTTAATATTTCTGTTACACTATAAATTGTTACGCAAGTGACTCGTGTCGTTTCAAACGATAAAAATTGTACGATTCACTTGCGTACTTTCGTGCGAACGGTTGCACTTCTTACATTACGATGCACCAATAAATTACAGACGATTTCCGGTAAAATTACCACCATGGCAATTTGTTGGTACATCAAGTATGTTCATATCTACATCAAAATCTCCGGAATGAAATACATTAGATTCCATACCGAATCGAATTTGATATTACGATTCCACACATTCTCGATGTTGCTGTCAAAATTCTTCTCCACTTTAAAATATTTCCATTACATGTACTGAGAAACAAAATTGTGTGTGGAATATAAATTCATAAAACGTCCAACTTGTTGTTTGTTTTTTTCCCCACATTTTACTCATGCCTCATGCAAGTTATTTTTACTCCTCTTCCTCACGAAGGTCATTGTCCGCAATTTCGATCAAAAAATCACTGGACGTTCTATAAACTGTGAAATGTAAGCAAAAAGTTCAGAAGCAGTTTTTGACCCGTGCCCTTTCCAAACTGCCTAAGATTATTCCCCATTGATTAAAAATAATCCTTGGCTTCCACACTGCTTTTGTAAAGTTGAATAATCCATGTCGTCGTTGTTTGAGCTACGTGTTTCGACTTCTGCGTAGTATTGCAAAACAGGAGTTGACAACGTCCAACCTGCCATTTTTTTACACGCTTTTTCATGATTTCAAAGGAAAATCCTTTGAAGAAAGAGGAGGACCTCCTCAAATACAGGTCAGTTACTTCCCACAACTTTAAGACACTGCATACATACCAAGATCTGTGTACAAAACAAAAAACAATTTTGTTGTCAACTCTTAACAGAGACTGAGAATTCGAAGCAGCGACGACATGGATTTCCGGACAGACTTTTGTAAGAATTAAGCTGCTAAATACTGCATGAATCTTCTGAACTTTTGTGCAATGTATGTGTTGCAAATTTGCATAAAAGAGGATACCAACCTGTGTGTTGGGGGACTGCTGCGTTGAAGTTCCTGGAGGCATTGTAAAACCGGAGTCTCCCACCACACCTTGGGAATTGTCTCCTGGTTGCATCAGCCCCATGGCTGCACTATACTTTTGTTCATGTTCAAAACTCTCATAGTCACCAAGACTATCATCTTGTTGTGCAAATGAATCAAATGTCTCCCTTTTAACAGATGCAATATTGTCACTAGCACCAGGCACTGAACCGTCATCATCATCACCAAAATGTTCTTCAGAAACAACGCCAGTTTCTCCCGTCTCTTGTACATCATGTCCACTATCAATCGCATTGGCGGGGTCTAAGGCAGGTTGGTTTGAGAATGCTGCTGTAGGATTGGACGTGTCCGCTAAATCATCAAATGTCGTGTCCGAGGCAGTTAGTTCGTCTTGGCCTTGGGAGGAATCATCTAAGTTCGTATCACCGGTATTTTGAGCACACTGAGCACCTTCCTGAAAGTCCGTAGTTCCATTTGGTCCTTCATCATCATCTTCTAATACTATGGCTTCCGTCATTTCTGGGGTAGCTATTGGCGTTGCTTTCTTTAGCACAGGTTGAGGCGTTCCTTCCCCCGATTTCCGCCGCCGCTTTCGTTTATTTGGCGTTGGCGAGTAGGACGGCGTGGAGGTGAAAGGCTTTGAATATGTCTGTGGATGTGGATGAAGTAGCTGCATCTGCTGACCTTCTGGCTTGGAAATTAACTCGTGTAAACTAACCAAGAATACTTCGTTTCTGTCCACCGTAATTCCTAGCAAACCCTCCACTTCCACCTCAGCTTGAAACGTCACGCTGTTCTTACACAGAAGTGTAACTGCCTCGGTTAGTAACGCCTTAACCCGATCTCTTTCAGACTTTTTTTCAGTCATTTTTTCCTGAAGAAAAGAAAAACCTTCTTGAATATGGAATAGATCTACGTGCAGACGACTCGAAGAAAACAATAAGTAGTTCTACCTTTAAACCTAGATCTAAATTCAGTTTTGGCGAACACCCTCCCCACGCGAGAAAATTGCGCCGCCCAAGGTCTGCAATTTTTGTCTGGATTTAGTTGCAATTAAAGCTTCACTAGGTCTCAAAGATTATGTCTATAGATCCCTATCATAGCGGCCTACAATTACCATTACCTGCAGCTATACTGGTTTCTAAGTTATGCAACAAATAGTCTTTAAAAAAACTTGGCGCTCTTCTGCCGGTAAAGATGGCCGCCGTTCCCTTTGTTCTGATACCCGTATGAAAGCACCTGGTACCCGTTCAGAAACTGGGGAGCCTACCTTGAAGAGAACAAACAAATTGTTTATTTTAAAACAAAAGCAATGAAAGTCGAAATCTACAAGAGTCCTAGTGGCAACTGGTGTTCCTGGCTTTAATTGATGACTCACTAAGCTCTTTTTATGGGCTTAACGTGGACTGTTCCTACTTCCCGTTGCCGCCAAATGTGGAGGGGGGGGGGGGCGCAACATTAACGAGGCGCCCTTCAAACGGTCAGGATACTTTTTAACCTCTGCCTCTGCCACCCTCTGCATCTGCCAATTTATGAAAATCTCTGCCTCAGCCAAAACAATTTTTGTCAATATTACCTAGTAGATCTAAATATGAAATTTCACTTTAATTGACAGAAAACATGTCTTCCTCAATTGTTTCAAACGGAACAACACTACATACATATACACAAACTATAGAAACAAGTCCAAAATAAAAAAACTTCCTAAACTGTACAGTTTAGGAACTATTTTCTATTTTTTCCCAAACTGTACAAAATACTTCCTAAACTGTGTTGACCTAGTGGCTGCTACTTAACATATTCATGTGAAAGTAGTTCCAGCAAGCCTGGGAAAATACATGCTAAACCATTTTACCTGGATCCATGTCCTTTGTTGCACACTATTTGGGTCTCCAGTTTCCAGACAATTAGTTTTTGTAATTAATAGTGAAGGTTCATCAATTAAATTATAGAAAAACTGAGAAAAAGACAAGAACTACTTTTTAATCTGTGAACATTAAAGATGGTAGAAAAAACTTCCTGAACTGCAAAACAGTTTGGGAAATATTTTTGTCACATGTCTGTGGGAGGGTTTGATCTGCTTTCCAACTTTTGTTCCTGAATCCAAAAATGACTAAAGCAACCAGTGGTAATTTCGACAGGGGGATAATTTCAACACCCTAACACAAATCAATTCATTATTTGGATGAAGAAAATAAATCTTAACATTTCACAGCACAATATCATTAAACAAGTCAATCTAATATATTGTGACTAAAAACACATTTTGTAGACTGTTTATGTAATGAATATATATCTAAATAAAATGAATGCCAATTTCCACAGTGACTCTTAGCACTATTCATCAGAAATAAGCAATTATGATTCCTTTGCTAATGTTGGAAAAAAAATTTTCTTTGCATTTTTCAACATTAATGTGATATGTTAAATTTAGTACCTAAAATATCATTCTATCTCACTGTAATATCAAATATAAATCTCCAATGTTTTTTAACTGAGGTTTAAAAATTCCATAAAAAAATGGGGTCACAGGCTAATTCCAACATAGGTATCAAAATTTGTCATAATTCTGCAAATGTTTACAACTCTGTCACAATAATGGCACAATTCCTTAAAACTAAGTCTGCTGGAGTGATGTAATAATGATTTCAATAATATTCAATATATAACCCCACATATGCTATTATTAACACATGTTATTATAATAATAATAATAATACTTTATTCGTATCTCTAGTAACAACATGCACTGTTTCGTTATATGTTTACCTTACATACATTGAAAGTTTCTGTCGTAGAGATATCAGGAGTATTAACATCTATATGAAGATATTACCGTAGTAATAAACACCCCTTAATTTACTAGTATGCAAACTGCATAGCTTCAATCACGTTAAACAATCCAGCAATTATGTACACAATAGCACAACTTTTATCGCAGAGATATTTACATGTAGTGAAAAAATAAAGAAATTTGAAAGACTGTGATCAAACAGGTTTGGAAGAGGATATATATGTACACAAAAGCATTGTTTTCATGCAGGAATAAATGGATACATTTACAAAATTTAGGTTTTGTTTTACTTTTAAATATTAAGTCAAGTCACATAATTCTCTTGAATATTTGCAAAAATAGTTTCGTGTTTACGTGTCTTTTTTAACAACAATACTATGAATTTTATTATTTTATAATAGTAAAAATTAGATAGCAGCACTGTTTCTTGTACATTTACAATGTATTAATGCAAGTTTTGAAGGAAAACAAATTGTTTCAGTGTTCTAGGGTTTATGACTTTAGTCAATTGAGGTAGATAAGGTAAATTGGTGAATGTCAACTGATATCGGTTGTGGTAACAGGGCTTTGGGTCCCAAATTGTGGGCTGGCGCACCAAGGGTTAAAACACATAATCAGATAGGTCACAACACAATTCTGGTAAGAATTCTTGTTTGCTTCGTACAGCTTTTGTATCTCATTCTTATGAATACATTCAATCTCATTAATTATCATACTGGAACTTGGCTTTTTGTTACCACATTTACAAGAAAGGTGATTTGTTTTCCAACACAAGCTACTAAGTTTAGAAAACAGCATTAGACTGGTGAGTTTGGGTTCATATAAATTCAAGAACTTTTTTTAAAGAGGAAACTTTCCATGCTAATGCAGTTATTTGATTTCTATTTCTCACTTAAATTTTATAATGATGTACATTGTAAAATCAAAGACCCTTAACAAAAAGACATGTCGCCAGCATACAAGCTATGTTATGCAGCTGCATTACCATTTGTGTGTTCCTGCTGCAAGACACATAGCAAACAATGAA
>JBCAUG010036287.1:0-10054 GCA_038406175.1 Haplosyllis leylae | reverse complement strand
TCAGCGTAAGTATTTTTCACTCCAACTTTGAAAAAAGAACCAGACGCAGTCAGTAACTAGGCCGTCTTTGTGTATGGGACCAATTGGAATCAGAATTTGTGGTCCTATCATGAAAAAAGGCCACTCATTGTGGTAAAAGAATAGGAGAATTTTGTAACTTAACCTTGATAAGACTTTTATGTCAGCAAGCCCGACTCCGACTTTAGATCATCAATATGACAGTTATTGGAATATGAAAATGATGCAAGGGCTCCTTACTCAAAGTTGTATGCAATATAGCCCAGACAGACGTACCTGCATATTCAAAATTAAGGAGCAGATCTTGGGCATAATGAAAATGCAGACGCAGAAATGACGTCAACAGCTCCATCGAATGACGTCATAATGATCTGCCACAAATCTGTCTCAGTGGTTTGTGAACTTTTAGGTTACCAAGCCCGTGGCGTTTTTAATTGTTAACACTGGATTTTACACCACAGCCCAAAAAAGAAGAATAGTAAAAATCTGATGGTTTATCTGGAAAGTCAACATGTAGTTAGTTTTTTGCAGTGCCAAAGTGCGGCTTTGGGAAATGCGTCTGATGGTAAAATTAATGCCATTCGAGGTTTTTGGAAAGTCAATCTAATTTGATCTGATTCGATTTGATTTCACACAATTTGACGAACTCTTTTGATTAGTTTTCATATGAGTGTATAACATAAAATCTAAGAATTATGTTTAATTTCTTGCTTTTGAAAAGAAAAAAAATCAAACTTTTGAGAATACATTCAAAATCTACAGTGATCAATCAAAACCAAAACCTCGATTTCTGCCACTGTCATTGAACAAAAACCTGGAGAAGCAAAGAAACGAAAATCTAACCGGGACACAACAAAATACAAAGCAGAAGCAGTGATTTAGTGCAAGTAATATGTAGCATTTAGAATGTTTCTGGAAGATTCTGTGGAATGTAGTGTTAAAGTTTTTATAGCCCCTGCCACCCTGTCGGAGGGACTATGTATCTTTATACAGCGGGTTACCATTGCCTCTGCGCAGCCTGAACTCCCTACAGACCTTGAACTGAGAGGCAACAACACGTTGTTTCTGCAGACTTTGATGCCCTAGGCAACTTCAGCATTTGCTTCCTGTGTATCTAGCTTCTGATCCCTAGGTTGGGGTATCTTTACCTCCCAAGCAGAAGAACACTGAGGAACTCTTGTGAAAACAAAGTATCGCCACGCAGCAAGAATCTGACAAAAAATAACTCATCTCAACCTGATCCAAGAAATGCAGAGGAATGTTGTTCCACGATCTCCATGACGAAAGGCCCAATCAAACCTGTTGATATGAACAGCATGTCGACTGTTTGCATACCCCCACCCCCTCCCAATTCCTTTCATTTTCCTGCAGGTTTTGGACAACAATTTACACAATAAAACATCTAATCTCTTGGCAACTGGATCTATTTTATGACGTCATTACCAACCTGAAACAAAATGACATCACACAAATGATACAAATTAGTTTTTTTCCAAAAGATTGTTGTTTAATTCTTATGGTTATCTACAAATATATTTAAGTTTGTAAATTTAAAAACAAACAACTTTTTGTCCTTTCTGCAGAGTCACTATTTATCATTTGCCTTAAGGTTTGAATCACTGACTCTCCACTACCTTTTTTTGTGCACATTTGATGGTTATTGAGCCGAACCAGCTGGTCTTTTCAAATTCCATTTGATAGACATTAATAGGTTGATTCATTCACATTTGTGGTTGATACGAACCGTCTGAGAAATCCTAGATCCACCAGAGACTGTGTTGTGTTTTGTGCTTCTGGCTGGAGGAGGGGGGGGGGGTGTAGTCAGGGGCAAATTGGAGCAGATTGTTCTTAATTTCTTGCAGGATTCAAAAGTGAATCTGTCAAATCACACTGCGTGTCTGTGTTACTAAGATGTTTACTTGTTGGACAAAATTGTCAGTTTTCCTGCAATTTGGTTTTTACATTTAGAAAACAGATCCTTTTCTACCGATCGTCGGTTCTACTTGCGTTTGGCTGGAATAGAATTTGTTGTTGTCCCGAGTTTTCCACAGGTCTCGAGGTTTGACGTATTCATACTTTTGGTGTTCCCGTCATCACAAACTCAGTCTACAGGATCACCACACGATTTCCAAGGAAACACTATAGGGTCTGAATTAGTAGATTTAAGCTGAGCATGAATGTAATTTTTTAAAAAAAATATACTCTTTTTTTGGTACTGCATTATTACGTTTAGGTAGGGTCTAGAGTGCCGCCTGAACAGTCAGGGTGTTTGTAATTTTTTCTCGACTTGTAGTGAGAGTTTTCTGGACCAGACTTATTTGACATCCCTCCTAGATCCATCAAAAAACCTCAAACAAAACTAGTTGTACTGTTAATAGAATCTGGCGCGAAAATCTCCCCAGGCGTCCGTTCACACCTGCATGCACTAGTTAAACATCTGTTAGACGTCTGGTCATCTGCTGCTCCAGTTCTGATACCCAATCAATGCGAACAGCGTGTCTCAACAGATGGTTACAGAGAGGTGTCTAGCCAAACAGCATGTAGGTGTGTGTACAGATGATATCAGATGATTTCAAGACCCTGACCAACAACAGATGATATGAGAACAGTTCAGAGTTTTGTGCAGATGTTTTTCTGAAAGGAGAGATGATCTGGGTCAAGGTATCTCTGCAGTAATGCCACGTTTGACTGATGACCATTCCTTAATGTGTTACCCTATGTTGGTGGTCTTTAGATATTAAATCTGACCAACTTTTTGAGTAATAAGTCATCAGTTTCAAAAGAGCTCATTGGAAAGTAAAATCAAAAACAGTTCTTTTTCTTCAGATTTATCAACTAGCATCCAACCATAGCCAAGGTCACCAAAAGGTCGAGTACTCCGAAACAGCATGGCAGCTGATTCCTTTTCCCCCTTGTTTTTCACACATTATTGGTGTTGCAGTGTGTGGCAGACAGGTACTCCAGCCAATCAAGTTATTTAACTGGATTAACTCGTATTTTAATAAATTAAAGATGTATGCTCTATGTTGATGCCAAATTACTCTGCATTGTGTGATGATTGGTCAAGTCAGCTCCTGGTTCTCAAGTCATTGGCGGACCTAAGAGGGGGGGCACCAGGGACGTACCCCCTGGGTCCAATTTCTTTCTTTCGTATGCAGTTCAGATTGGCGCCCTCCCCCGTCCGGGAATTCCTGGATCCACCACTACCACTGGGGAAGGTATGCGATGCATGTAAGAAATAAGCGAATGTAACTCCCAAGAATCTACCAAGGTAATGGTCTGTGCACGTGCGCCGGATGGTTGGTCCCAACCATTAGAATGCAAGGTTATTGAAAGGCCAGACTATTTGATGGTTGTACGTGTGTGTGATGTTCAGACAGAGGCATGCGTTGTGATGGCTGTTTTATTAGTCTGTCTGGGCACTAAGTGTTATGTAATCACCTGTGTGGTTCTTCTCACCTGTCCTTCACTCACCTGTTGGTTCTACTAAAGGTCACTTCACATTAGCGATTGCGACACCGAACTAACTGTTCAATGTATTGGTGGCTGTAGTCTGGCAGGAACTTCTAAATGTTTTCACTGAATTCAGAATCAAACATAGTTATCACTAAAACGATTATTCGAACCTGCAATATCTTATGTGAGATACCAGAATGTTACCATGGCGACATCAAGATACAAATGGTAAAGGTTTGTTCATACTTACCGAAAAGAACTCCGAGCGAAAACAATTCTTTGTTTCAGTCAATTTAAATTGACCCTAATTCATGCTGAAGTGAATTATCTGATTTTACGTAATTTCGCTTCCGTTTTGGAAAAAATCTAGTTTCCTTTTGTCGGATTATGATTGTCGTAAAAAAATTTCCGATTTACTGAAAGAAAGAATGAATATCGCTTTGAGTTCTCTTGCGTTCAGTGTGAGTGAACATTTACCATTTGCAGCAGTTCATCGGTGATTAAACTGGGGATTTTTGAGGAGAGAGGAATCTGATATATTTGAAGAGAGGAAGTCGCTGTGTGTGAGGTGAATCCGTCAATTAGAATATACCCCCTCCCTCCTGTGAGCATCACTTCATTCCATCTGAAGCTCATCTTCTTTCCTCCATCTTAAAAAAATAGATTTTCTGAAAATATCCAAAAATACTTCATTTTTTAAAAAAAATATTCGTTGTTTCATTATTATTTTCAATTCATTTACAAAGGAGCAACTTCACTCAGTAGTTACATCATAATATTACTTCTTCCACATTGTGGCGGAGACAGCAGGTTTTTTTCTATTCCGTATGTGAATAGATCCATTGTTGTTTCGTCTGTAGCAAAATGTGATGTAGCGTTTTTCAGCCAATTATTCTGACAGTTTAAAAACTAGTTGAATGCACTACACATGATGTTAAACTGTGTCAAAAAGATCAAAGGTGCTGTTGACAAAGACGGTCACAAAACGCACCATGTAAATATACCTTTATTTATGTCTTGATTGTCTAGCAGTATGAACTGGGGTTCGATTCAACATTGAGGCAAAGAATGTTTTCGCTGGTTAGAATCACTGTTATATTCACGTTATCAATAATTCTGAAAATACAGAAAGGCAGATTGAATTGGGAATTAAATGGATAATCCGAATCCAGGGGTTGATCAGCGTGGCGGATTGCATGTGAACTAACGAACTTGAATCAAGTTGAAGAAAAACGCTAAACTTAGAATTTCTCTTACAGTACTTTCACAACTTTTAAAATAACATTTAATTGCAGAAAACTTGAATGAAGTTAAATCAAGTTCATTGACAAAATGTTTTTTTAACAGTTTAGAAGAATCGGCAAAGTGCCGTCAGAAAATTCCAAGCGGACAAACTGATGAATCAAAACACCTAGCGTATAGGCATATTTTAAAAACAATTGTGAAAGTACTGTGAGAGAAATTCCAATTTTTGTGTTTTTCCAGTTTACCTGCGATCCACCATAATGATCCCCCCTGGAAACGTTCACTGCTGACGGTTCGTTTACAGATGTCAGTCTTAATATCATTCATAGACGAACCTTTGTCTGTAGCTTTATCTACATTTTCTCTGACATGAAATATTTGTTTATGAAACTATTTTCTTCTAAAAATCCTTTCTGAACGAGTTCACTGCCGGGGATTAACATTTAAGTGTAACGTGTAAGGAATACTTGATTGGGATGCGGGGAAACATATTGACTGATACATCATGGCATTAAAACCTCGTAAATTTTGACCTTATCATTCCTGCCTCTATCACTGTAAAAACCCCATATAAAAACTGTACCTATCTGCCCCCTGCCCCGCTCCCCACCTCTCTTCCCCCTTCCGTGTAACACTCACTGAAATCTGCTACATTTCATATTAAACGTCCGAAGTCTAAGTCCGTGCACATGTAAATGGAACATTTTAGAAACAGTTTCAGTGAAAATACATCAAGTTGTAAAAATAAATTGAGTGTTTATGGGTTATTTCTGCACTGCGGACATTTCTTTAAGACGCTGCGCAAACGAATGCGCAAAAGATAGTTTTGTGCGCAGGTATACATTAGATGGACATTTTTTGTGAACGAATATTCTAATAATTCTAGTGATATTACATTGCATTGGCGTTAGGATTTCATGGATTATTACCAGAAAGATCTGACTGAAATATTGAACGTGAAAATGTGAGCCGCATCTAGAAAGAATTTTTTACGTGGGACATTGTATAAATTAGGGGCAATAGTATCAAGACAAATGGATTTGTGGAATTTGGGATTTACAAAAATTTGAATGAAATTAAATTGAAATTTGGAAGAAGAGCTGCTTTACTTTGAAGTACTCCTGGTGAGAGGATTTACTTGGATATTACAATAAAAACAGAGGATTTCTGGTGTTGGCTATTTTTATTTTAGTTGGTCAATTTGTAAAAATTGGATGTGTTAAAAAATGCCAGGATAATGCTTTGAAAGTGTCCTTTTTTGGATTTTGATTATAACTGTCCCCAATAAGACGCTGCGTTGATCCAGAATAAACACAATTCTTTATCCCCAAATAAGAGCAAATAAACCCACATTTGGGGAATTTTTCTTCTTCTAAATCTGGATTCTACTGTCCTGGAATCAGGACGTTAAACTGGAGCAGGAAATTGAGCGCGTCCTCAATGATCTTCCTCGGTAAACATGAAGTGGATATTCGAATCACAGAGGACCTGGAAGAGGAGGATGCGAGTTCCACGGACAGCACAGCGTCCTCAGCGTCCCAGGCTGAAACTGTGGTGCTGCACACTGAGGGGTGAGTGTTATTGAAGGGAGAGCAGATGGAGAGATGAATCTTTCTTGAGGGGTAAATGTAAGGAGTGACCATGGAAAGGGAGGTTCAGGATGGGGGTTCCTGTGGGTGAGGGTGAGGGTGCTTCAGAGTAAAGGGAGAATGAGAGTAAGAAGTCTTGTGGTTAAGGATGTTGTAGACTGAATGGGGAGTGAGAGATGAGGTCTTTTGTGGGTGAAGTGCTGACACGGGTTACATTCAAACGGAACTCAGGACTTGTTGTCTTAACAGAAAATGTCAAAATTTAGAACTTTTTCAAGAAAATCTCTGTGTGGTGACAGCCACAACGGATGGGGGATCCTTTCTTTTTCTTTTGTTCATGGGGCAATAACTGTACTGGATCAAATAAGATGCAGGTGTTGTGATGGTTGTTAAAATCTCTAAGCAGTGACAACACAAACAGCAGAGATATTGCACAGAATGAATTTATTGGGAGGAAATGTCAACATGTTTCGCATTGTGTAGCTTCATTAGGACATTACCAATTGTTTATGGTAATTGTTTATGGACATTACTAAATGTTTATGTTTCTGCCGAGACAACAAGTCATGAGTTCCATTTGAATATAACCCGTGTCTAAACTTAGTCAGGGAAAGTTCTTCCAAATAAATAGAGCTTATAATTGTTGAACCTCTACAACACTGATCAATAACAAAAATTTGGGTCACAAAATTTAAATAAAATGTATTGTAAAGTACCATAACACTGACTTAAAAAAACGCAATGAGCTGCTATGTTCAATGTTTTTGGAACAAAATGGTTTCAGCTATTGACATAAATATGTGTCATTTATGCATTGGTAAAGTTAAAAACAATTTTCAAAAAGAAAGCGCCTGTTCGTAAAATACAAACCGAAAGTAAAAAAATTCTTGATTTTTTTTTCTAACAATTTGTATTGGGATTGCAGACATATTTATTCGACAGTAGTTGTGAGGAACTTTCACAGCAGGATTCTATCATTATAAAAAAATCACAGGAAATAAAAGGTGTGAATATCAGGGGATTTGACATTCCTGTCAAACAAGCAAATCAGCCATGTTGTTGCTGTTCGCAAACGGCGTCTAAGTAGAGTCCCTCCCAGACGCACAGACGGAAGACGCAATGACAGAACGCAGATTAGATAGACAAATCTACACAAAAGAAACTCAGTCACCCTCAATATTTGAAGTTGATTACTGACATTGTACATTATCATGTGAATATCTATTGTTCACATTTGTCATCAGCTGAGATCAGCACGTGTAATGTGAAAGTACATGCAGTTTTTTATGATTTTTGTTGTCAGTGTGCATTGGGACAGAACAGTAGGTCAGTAAAGATGCTGGAATACTACGCGTGTTAAAGATAACTCCATGTGTACGTGTACTCAGACATGTGATGGGTTATTTTAAACAGGATTATATCAGCTGATCAGACAGGTTTATCAGACTGGTATGCCATTCATCTGGTTATTTTCTGACGAGGCAGACATGTTTTTGTTTTGAAGTTCCGGGATTATCTGCACTTAATTTACACTTGTGGAGGAGAAGGAATTTCTAACATTTCTTTTACACATTTTTACCTGGATTATTAAATTAATTTCAACACCTAATAAACAGCTATATCCATCTTACGCAGCAGATGTGAATTCTTGTTCATTTTTATGATACAACAACAGATCTCGGTTTTAATACTCTGACGACCTTGTTACAATCAGTGCAAATAACGTATTCTTATCTGCTTCTTATCTGAGGGATTTTTGGAGATGTTAGATCTGTCTCATTTTTTAAAAAAAATTTTGGAGGACATAAGTCCTTTTCGTGGGGCCCTGATACCCCTGTTTTGGACTTCTGGTGACGTCCGCCCTGGGTTTCAAAGCCAGGGTGGATCCCTTGAATGCTTTCTCACTTGTATGATCCCCAGATTCACCTCTGGTGCGACACCTGCCGACTGTATAGAGGTCAGCATGGCAGCTGAGCCTTTTTGATCCACATACCTGCGGACGTGTCTGCAAGCATTGGTGGAGGTTCGGGGCTCGAACCCACGACCATCCGTGCAGCGGGCACAGAGCTGTATACCACTCGGCCACTCTGGCTCGGCTACAGATCTGTCTCATTTGATAATGTCCTTCTTTTTGTAAGTCGATTCTGTCCAGCCAAAAGTTTAAAAGTTACTCGAAACGATATCTCGATGTCCAAGATTTTGTTGCTAGCTTCACCCTTCATTTCAAATTTTCGTTGCAAGCGTTCAGCGCTACATTGCTCAATTTCATTTGGCTTAAAGTTTAACGAGAAAATCATATGAACAGTTAAGAGGGAAAGATTACGGTGAAGAAATTTCATTTTAAGTTTTAGAAGACATCAGACCCTCGGTTCCTGTTAATTTTAATCGCTGTCCCAGAGATTTTAAAGGCAAATCTGTTCAACAAATAACCAAGTCCGGTCGGATTTGCTGGATGAAGATCTGTTTAAATACTTCACGCTCGACATTCCACTCCCCACCTATAATTCTGGTCAGCTTTTACTCTCCACTTTTGTTGGTATCAAATATTTATTAAGCTTAATATTCTAGCAACAGTCGGATACCTTAAGAAACCTTTAATTGTAAAATTTGAACTGTGAAAACCACTCCCCTCCCTTCCAGATAGATATTACATATCAATCATATATCACAGATCGAGAATACCTGCTTGTCGTGAAAAACCCGATTGTCAAGTACCGTATGTAAAGTACCTTTGCTCAAGAAGGCAGCCGACACAGTTAAAATGACGTTGCGTTTTTGAACGTTCGCATTGCTGGCCCATCAATGACGTCATGGCAGCATTCTGTGTAACAAATTCCAACCAATGACTGTAGCTTAAAGTAGGCCTACTTATCATAAAACTGCCGAGGCATATTCCCAGAACGTTATGGGCCTCGATTACAACCACTATGTTACTCTGACGAGCCAGCAACAACAAATTGCTCAATGCAAATTATTTGAAGGCTGACGTATAGTGTAAACATCGGCCGTCCAAGTCAAATAAACACAATCTCCACACCGTGTACGTTTAGGAGAACCTGATTAAAAAAACAAATCTTTAGATTCAACTTAAACATCCCAAACATACATGTCGATTTATCTGCACCCGATTCACTTTCGACTCATCGGTATCCGATTCTTTCCTCTGCCTGTTTCTTGTCTGTGGAATATATTCACAATGTATAGATCTCGACCTGCATATTGACCAACTTTCAGCAAGTCAACCCATATATTGTTCTTGTGTTAGAATCTCGACCTACATATTGACCCAGTTATACGATCTCGACCCACATATCGACCCAGTTTTAGGATCTCGACCTACATATTAACCTAACTGTTGAGACTTATCTCAAAAAGAGGAAAGTTACAAGATTACGCGCAAAGAATAGTTTTGACTGGTGCATTATGTACTCGACAGTTGCCGTCCTTTAAATTCATGTCATAATTTCCCCGATAGAAATTAGGAATGTCTGAAACATATTATTGATACACATATTTGGATGATCTGGCTTATCTGGAGTGAAGTCCTCAACATCATTAGTACAACAGTGGCGGATCTAGGGGGCGCAAGAGATGCGCGCCCCCTTTGACCCAAAATTTCTTTTTGCAGTTTTCGCGAAAAATAAAGTAGTTGCGCAGTTTGCCGAAGTGCGTAGTAACACATGAGATCAGCTTTCAGTTTAGTTTGATTGTGCATATTCAGCAAGATCACACCATATCACACCACA
>JBCAUG010036276.1:0-10054 GCA_038406175.1 Haplosyllis leylae | reverse complement strand
ATGCTACCTTCTGCACAGGGAATCCCTATCCAGAATGCCCAGAAGCAGGTGGATCTTTAATTGTACAAACTGTGGGACGTCATGTCCGTAATGAATCCATCTGGACTCATCACTCTGTGATTCCCCTTTAATTCTATTATCACATTGTGGCTTTAAAGAAAGATAATCCACCACTAGCTTTATTCACAACCCAAAGTTGCCCAAAAGCGGGATATCAATTGTCCCATCAAAACTGGATTAAAATTTAATGCCAAATATTAGATTTTAAAATTTTTAAAAAAGTAGTCAACTCAAAGTGTTAAATTCTATAATAATTTTCAAGTTCTGAGTAATAAGTATACTTTAGTACGATTGTAAAAAAGAACCATATACAAAACTGTCCTGTTTGTCCGGAAACTGTAAAATACTTTCCACAAACTTACGAAGTCGTGAAAGTCACAAAACAGGCCAGCTAGTATGTCATCAAGAAATCATAATGACATTCTGTGTAAACAAATTTCCAGCAATAACTGCAGCCTAAATAGGCCTAAATAGGCACCCAAAACCAATCACAAAGCTGACTTTAAATGAGACAGGAATAAATGCGAATCCACAGGATACTATTTGCATATTTTGACCATTGAATTGAAATTTAAATATGACAGAGAAAGAAAGAGGAATATAAAATAAAGGTTTCCTAACAGTTTAGAAAAAAACTTACACAGTGCTTAATTACTAAAATACGCTGTTAACTAACTCTACAACTACATTTGTGACAAATCTATCTCAATGTTGACAGTTCATGCTGAATCCATTGAGAGTGTGCGAGAGATGCAGCAAATGTGATTAAAGCTGAATTTCATCGTGTATTCTGCATTGTGTGTTCTCCATTGATTCTTCATTGACAGAGTGAAATCTTACTACACTAAGATGCACAAAGCTTTGTGTACTAAGTTATTCTTCTCTCATTGACAAAATTCACAACTTTTTGAGCAGCTTGGCTGCCTCTATTGAATATAAAATACCTAACATTGCAGTTTAACTCTTTTGTTGTTGTGTTCTTTTTGCAGAATCTTTCTTTTTTGGCATATGAACATTTCGCACGTCTTGTGCAGTAGAATACAGAAATTATATTACTACCATAATATCCTCGCTTTGTTCAGATGAAATATGGAAAACCAATGACTCTTAGTTTGGTTTCTATCTCAATTGTGCAACATTCTTCTCAGAGTCTCACAAATCACTAAACTTCAGTACGAAATATATTTCTGTGCGGCAAATAAACTCACCATGGAGATCCATGCGAACTTACTTAAGAGGAGGCCGCGAACCCCTAATAACGGCGTCCACCTATCATCTGGCAATTTTCCCCCCAAAACTGCATGAAGATTATAGTCTCATCTCTGGACATTGGCATCGTCAAGGAGCAATATCAAACAGTGGCTGATCTAAGGGGGCGCCCCCGGCGTCCCCCTTTACGGACCAAAATTTCTTTAATTTCATGGGGTTTTGCAGAAAATTATAAAATATATTGGGATATATGGCACCCAGTTCTAAGGGTTAGCACCTCTTCTACGACAAGTCCTGGATGCAGTCCTGTAAAACATAAATTTATACCCAATCATTTGTAATACACGCACCATAACGTAAAAAGTGCAGGGAAATAAGACGCTCATAGTTCCACACAGAACAGCGCATCTTCAGAATAACTTGGACGTATTAGAAGTTAATTCTCATTGCAACAATATAATAAAATACAAATTGAGACAAAAAAAAGGTCACGTTGAGACAAAAGTGTTTCAATATTAATTTCGTTCCTATGGAAACATGGTAAGTTTTCAATTAGCCCGCGTGACACTAACGTCGATGTAAAACTGAAACGGAGACGAAACGTTCGGATTTGTATTTCACTGGGACTTCATAAAACATCGGAAGCTATTTACAGCAAACAGCATATATTTCTTTCAACACGTCCGTCTGAAACGGTGGTTTGACTTTTCACGTTGTCAATTCTATTTTCCATTTTTAGAATGATGTCAGATAGACTGCGCAATTATTCTTTTTAAAGCAAATATAAAAAATTAGAATACATTTTCTATTTCTGCCAAATGTCATGTGGTCATATTTTTATGTTGTTTTATATTTTTTATGTTATGTTATGTTTTTATGTTTATTTTTTATTTCTGGACCAGGGAGATGTAAGATTTCTCAGGTGGTTGAGAAACCTATTGCCTTGACAATGTGTGTAAAAAGGAGAAACCAACTGAACTAGAAGCAGAAGGGGGGAGAAGGTGCGCATCTAAAATTCACAGATGTGCACCACCTACCAAGGGAACTCCTGGATCATACCCTACCTAATCGGTAGCTTGCACACGTGCTTTTCATTTCCTATGTAAAGCAAAAAATGAAAACTGGCCACAAGTACTTTATGTATTTCAAGCTTAAACTTTACACAAGAAGACAAAAGGTGACAGTTAATGACAGTTAAAGCTTAAAGAAGGATTATAGTGCCATCTCATTTCTGAGTAGATGACACAACTTTTTTCTCCAAACTAAACTGTCATATTAAGTTGTTTTTTTTTAGGAAGAGTCTGAAACTGATTTGACTCACTAATTAGATGGTGAAAGGATTAGTCTACAGTTTCTCAAAGATACCCCAGCGCACATCAAACATCGACAAATCTCGTGAATTCTCGTCACGTTCAGCGAACATGAGCCGCGCGTGTTTGATTTTGCAAATTTGAAGCATTTGTTGTGTTGTGCGCATATATTCAGGGTGTCGTAGCTTTTTGATGCGTACAATTTGCTATTTCCTGACCAAATAAAGCAGCAAAATCTTCTGTTTTTTGGTTTCTTAAATTTGTTAAATATTTCGAAATATATGTGTTCCTTTTTAACAAATACAGGTGTGAATTATGTACCTCTATCAATTAGGAAATGTATACCTGTGCCCAAAATTTTGACATACCAGTACTAATTACTAAATGTATCACATATTTACAAATACTGGTAGCAAAATAATTTAACAATTCATCAAATTTAAAATACAACTTTTGAAAAGGAAAAACTTAAATGACTTTGCACATTTTTTTGATTCTATCAGAAATTCTCTGAATTAAGTGAGTTCAGAGAATCTGAAAGACCACTGAAGCATGAAATGGGGTTAATTTAAAGGTTCACTCTGTTACCTGTGCCTTCCTGGTGCTGAGTACAGTGCTAGTTTCTTATAAAAGAGATAGTAGGTTCCAATACCATTTTTTATAAAATTAATTTACAAATTCTGTAGATTCTACAGAATTTAATTAGGAAAAACTCGAATCACATGAACAAATTGAACGTTCTTGGAAACCCTGTTTGGTTGCGTTACAATGCTTAGGAAATTGTTCTTACTTTGTAACAGTGGCGGATTCAGGATTTCATAGACAAGTTGAATGTGTCAACTCAAAGGAGGCAAGAACCACATTTCCCAACTTTTTATAAAAGCGAAAATAATTGGACAAAATGGTGGGGTCGAGTCCCTTCCTTAATCCGACCATGAGTAAACCTGATGAACTGAACGAATTTTAATGACAGTCAGGGATATACGTAATGCTATGTTTTGGATGGATCAATCCTTACGGCATCTTGCTCCCACACCCTGCTTTGTTTAACTACAGTTTGGATGGATCAGTCCTTACGGTATCCAGCTCCCACACCCTTCTTTGTTTCCTATGTTTTGGATGGATCAGTCCTTACGGAACCCTGCTCCCACACCCTGCTTTGTTTAACACACTGGTTAAACGGTGTTTACACTGTGGTGATGCTCCTGTCGCACTAATGCGAGACGTATTCTAATATTCACGACCAACATTTCCTATGCATCTGTGAGCGAGTAACCCGATACTTGGTTAAACCACGTCTCATTTAAATTCTGCAGACAGATGTTTAAATATGGTGATTCATGGGGTGAACCCAGATATTATTGAATTAGTGTTTAAGCCCGCTGACGCAAACATTACCAATTAAAGGACTAAAGAATTTAATCTCTCTGGGAAAAGATAACAATTAGGGCAGAATTAACAAAGATTTCATTACAAAAAAAGAAAGTGACTTTCTTACTTTAAAATCTATTTTTTAAATTTAATTTGGATTTTATTGCTTAGTTTCTAAACAACAGATTAAATCAACGCAGAAAAACTCAAAGTACCAAAGTTTTGATTATTGTTCAAAATTCCCTTCTTACAGGGCATTACACTTTTTAAACTATTTTTATCAGGCAAATATCCCATTTTCTATACATAGATATCATCATTAAGTAGATGACTAGTGTGAAACTGTCCAAAGAAAAAGAGCTGGTATTTTTGTAATAATTCCTCTCCAGGCCACTACAGCTAAATATTTTCTCTATCCTTTAATATGATCAAAGCCCATACACCCACAATACCTGAAAGCTCTTTAACTGTACTTGAGTCCTGTGGGCTGCACTTTACTTACAGAGTTTGTATACAATTTTGAGCTTGGCAGTAATGAACAGTTTTTTTGATGACATTTAGGATAATTAAAGGAAACTTGTGCCAGATTGGCTAAGCTAATTAAAGGAGATGGCAAAAAGCTCTGAAAGGCAATTGGAGACGATCATGCCATGCTGCAGGGCCCAGACATGCACACTCCTGGCATAGGGCAACAAGGTAGGAAGGAAAAGGCTTTGGGAATATTGCTGAAAGGACATTTCTCAGTTAATAATTTAGGGAAAATTACTAAATGCAGAGTTAAAATTTATGGGTAAAATCAAATATAAAATGGCGTAGCACTAGAAGTGAAGCAGTTTTGAAAATTAAATGTGTCTGTCTAGATTTATTGTATCAAAAGTGGTGTGAGCTTGCTGATCGATTGTTTGTCCAATGCAATGGTCCCTGCGAAACAAGAGACAAAAAGCAACAAAAACGGCTGAAACCCTTCCTCTTAAAATATTGTTTGCAATGAAATATGCTCATGGAATTTTAGTCCTTGAGAATACCGCAATAGTTTAAATAAAAGTCCAGTTTTGTTAAGAGGACATTTCATTTATCAGCCACATCCCAGGCATCTGTTTGTGTTTTCATTACCTGTCAGGGACTACGACAGCTAGATCTCATAAGAACTAATGTTTTTGCCTTATTTACAAATTTACAAACTGAGTCTGCACAGAGATATTTACAGTGCACCGTGCTTAACACAACATCGTCCATCTCGTTTTATCCTTTCATCGAAATTTTATATTGGACTCGATTTCTATTAGGTCGAAAACTTTGGATAGGTCTCTAAACTGAGTTCTCATTCATTGAGTCTTGAGGTGTGGGGATCTTAGTGGAATTGTTCTCGTAGGGTAGAAAACATTGATAGAAATGCGGAGAAAAAAAAAGAGAAAATGAATTCACACAAGCATTATGTGTAGGATTATCTACGCGACTTTTGCTTGAAGCAGCAGAGTCAGATATTCCGGACTTTCCATTTGCTCTAATCAAAAACCTCTCCCGATATTCTACCTGAGGTGGTCCCTCTCCCTTGGTCTTCTTTGATTGGCTTCGTTCTTTGCACTGCAGTTAAATATAGCTTTTTTCTAAACACAGGTAGATTTTTTTCCATTCATCAGACTTTAAGCTCTACAATTTTGTCCCCTCAAGTCCTTTAGCATGAGAAATGAATTGATTTCTCTCTGAAAAGGCTTCCTGGATAATTTGATCACATTAGAAATGATTAGATAAATTGGTGTAATGAGAGACAGCAAACTGCCTTCGGGGAAGACGTCTTGGTCTTTCTTTATTTTCCACTTCGTACGCTCCTCCCGTTCACTTGAAGACAAACGTCAGGTCTTTTGCTCTGTAATGATGGAGAGAACGATTGATTTGCATGATGTACCGTGTCCACGAGCCTTTAATGAACAGAACATGAGAACAGGTTTGTAACGTATATGAACAAAAGAGATGACATGCAAGGTATTCTGCATTTCAGGCAACCATTCGAGTTTTTCACAAACACACAAAGTGGGCAATGTTGGCATTAATGCCAACTTTGTGTTTTCATATATTTGCCATTTTCTTCTTTATTTACATCAACTGATGTTAGTAAATATGAAATTAGAAATCAAGGAGCATATGAGGATTACATTTTCAGGATAAATGCTACATTGGATTAGCCTATTTTTAATGGCAGACCTAAAACAAAGTTCGCAATGTTGGCATTCTTGTATTAGGGAGAGAGTGTGAAAAATTCTTTTGGTACAGTGGCATTTCCATGACTAGTAACTTTTCCCTAAATAGTCCATGGATATCTAGATTTGTAACGGCACTTCACCGAGGAGTTCGGGACAAAAAGCTGTTGAAGAAAGGCAACTGAAGACATCAAATTGTTTTGAAATTTAATCTTACAAAGCAGTAAAATATTGGTTGGAGATATTTTTATGAACACAAACACATGTCTTCAGTATAACCACAAAATCATCATTGTGCAGTATTTTTTATCGGAGCCAGAGTTCTGTTGTATTTGTCTTCATATTAAATAAAATAACTGAAGGACGAACCTATTATTGTGAAACAATATATTTCTTTGGTAAAAATGACGTTCTAATTTACCAGAGGGAAATTAATTTTTCATCACAATAGCCTCATCTAAATTGCCTCTGGATGGTTTTGATAAACGTTACTTCGGAAAAAATGAAGATCTTTTATAACATTGTGTAGTACGCCTGAAAGATTTTTTCTTCCGTCCCGTTAAGCGCTACTCACATAATACGATTGCGACTTCGATTCTTATGACATTTAATAGGTCGCATAGGATTTAACATAAGCCTTCACATGGTGAGATTCCGACAACAATACGAAATCAAAAAAAGCTCATTATTTGTGATAAACAAATCGCAGTCGCAAGAACAATGGTGCCGTATGAACAGTTCTTTAAAGGTTCATTCACACTCTGCGATTTTCAACTGCGATTTGTTTTTGCTTCTAATGAAATGAATAGGGGCTGGTGATGTTGTCACAATCACACAATGTGAACACTTCCATTGAATCCTATATAACCCATCAATTGCGACAAGAAAAATCGAAGTCGCAATCGCACAGTGTGAACGGGTCCTTACAGTATCCCATAAATGAAACAACAGGTGGTTTGTCCCTTCCAGACTTTTATTCCACGTTCGAAGCTGCTGAAGCTGCTTATGGGCAGCACAATGGAGCTCCAGGGAGCCTTTACACCTTTACATCTACTTAATATGACTTTATTACCTGACTCAATAAGATAAGGTACTCACCGTAATCATATTGGGTCTGTCTCCTGCTTGTGTGATCTGCATGTAATTCCTTATCTCATTCTCTGTTGGAGCTCACTTCTTGTTCTTGTACACAGCTTATATCAGGATTTCTTGTTGATGGTTCAGAGCGAAAATGATTTGTCAGCATTTCATACATCTCATCTCATCTTGGTACTTTTTTCACGTCTTGTAGAAAGTTTTTTTCCGTAAGCCCCCAAAAACTAAAAGAAGCTGAAAATGGTGTCAAAACTCTGTATCCAATCATCAGGAAACACTATGAGTAGTCAAAAATTGAAGCAATTTCTCCGGAAATTTAGCTAAACTTTTAGTATTAGTCACATCCTGCATCCGGAGGTTGTGGGAAGGCAATTTTTTTAGTTTGTCTTTCCTTCTGTCCCATGATGCAGGGTCGTCTCCAATATATCTCTGCCACCACCAGCCTCGTCCAGGTCCCCGGGGAATACCCGAGAAATCGCAGTATGTCCTCGGCTGGAAGGCTTTCTTGTTGAACAGGGTCAACAAACCAATGGCATTGATCAGCACTCGGTTGTTGAACCCGCAGAATTGCTGACGTCACCAAAACCATTATGAGTCAAATATAAAGGAAGAATAACTTGGAGATAACAAAACACTAAGTTTACTTTGTTAACAAATGTTAAAGTAATAACTTCTAATGGACCACATTGTGTTCTGTTTGAGTAATAATCTATAATTATGGGGATTATAATATGACAACAATGATTTTTGTACTTGATGAACAGACCTGAGTTAAGACTTGCTTGTCTTCAATATAAATAATAACCTCAAAATTGCATCCACATTCTACTGTGAAATGGTCCATATTCACAATAATATGACAGGTAATTGCAAAAGGCTTTTTGCTTTGAGAAGGGAAAGCTGAAAGCTTAAAATAAGGTATAATTAGCCCTAAGAAGCTGTCATCTACTTTATGAAACGTGATCTGTATCCTGTTTTGGGATTATTAGCCTGCAATACAAAGCTTTTGCTTCTTTTGAAGGGGAATGCTGAAAGTGTACTTGAGTAGTCTAATATTTATCCCCATGTTGGTTGCTACTGTCGACAGTTGTTGGCTTCAGATAACATATTTTGCCAAATGACGTTTCATTGCACAAATTAGGTACAAAATAAAGCAACGCTGCCTAGCAACGGTTTCCAATCCTTCAAATTAAATGACGTCATTTCCTGACGTTACATCTTGTACACAGAGACGGCCAGTCTTTCACAAAGAACACCACCTAATCTCCAGAACTTTCGATTCAAGAAATAATTAACTTGTAATTGTAACTTGGTGAAAAGATTTTTTTATTTGCTTGTTGTCATAGCAACTGTGGAGTTTATCTAAGGACAGGAAGTCAAACTGGAGGACAACAGTGATGGACGCCTTGAAAGGATGAGTAGGATGGTGCAGGTGCTAAATTATTAACAATCATCCCTCTCTAGCTGCATTTATGTATGGAGAAGGTAGACATTGTAGAAGATAATAATTCCGTCCAAATATTGTTGTACTCAGAGATGTTGATACATCAAAGCTTAAATGTACCTGCTGCATGAAAGTAGAAATGAAACAATAACATATTTTCATGAAATAAACTCTTGACATTATAACTACATAAACTATTCATAGCCATTTGTTCCATATGTTCCTCAACATAAAAGTATTATTCTTTGACATTGCACTGTGTGTGGTATAAATAATCTTTAAAGCTTGAAAAGTTTCCTCATAGTAATCTATTTTTGGTATCTTAGTTGGCTTTATCATTGCTCTTCTTTGTGGAAAATATTTGACTAACAAACTAATGCTTACTTTTATGTATGGCCAGTGACTTTTCAAGCTTTTTCTACCTTTTCAGAGCAAACATTTAAACATAGCTCTTTCGTGTCCTTTTGTCCTTTGTAATGTTTGGTTCTGTGGCATTCAGATCTCATAGTAGTAAAACGTGCATAGAACAATACTGTGGTTGTAAGGACAATGTGTTGCAACATTTATTTCCCTGGAGAGACATAGAGGCAGCTTAATTGGTAAGGTTCCAAATAAACTGCACTGAGGAAATTTCTCTGAAAGAACCTTCTTTTGGAAAGGTCATTTTTATTTTGTCAAGGATTATTTACACAAGATATTGATGTTGCTTTTTACATTTACAAATACAGTGTTTTGCTTGTGTTAATAACTTGCATAAATTTACAATGTTGTGATTGGACTTTCTCATATCGTAATGTGATGAAAATGTATTGAAATTACCATGGTATTATGCATCAATGAGAATTGGCCTGTCTCATTCAGGACTTACAAGTTAATTTTTTTTTGTGTGTTTTGGCCTTGTTTTCATCAGTCTTTTTGGCTTGAGGCATAGAAACTTAACAAAAGGGTTGACTATTATGCAACAGTATTTTTTCGTGTTCATGATACCTTTTGGGTTTTTTGTGTAGCACTGTTGACCTAAAACATGTTTGCCACAATGTGTGAACTTGGTTTCGTTCAGAGATTCGAAACTACTTTTAGCTTGATCCAGGTACCCGGATGGGCAGGTGAAAAAAATAATTGTGTCATTAAAATTCATCATCAAAAGAGGATATGATGAACAATTGAGTTTTTCACGATAGGCGTTTCTGTCAGATTATCTGACAGATCTTTACACAGGGAAGAACAAAAAAAAATCGTCAAAAAATTGCCCCCAGTGGGGTTTCAAACCAGGACCTCTGGATCCTGAGGCCAATGCTCTACCCCTGAGCTAGGGAGGAATCTGTTGGGCAGGAGATTTCTGAAGTGAGCTTTGTTTCATGCACCAC